>LGSM01000639.1:0-16140 GCA_001314345.1 Phytophthora multivora | reverse complement strand
CTGATTCTGATGGGTTCTGATAATTTATCAGAACCACGGTTCTGATTCGGTTCATTGTAGGGGTGCATTATGCTTCCTTTGAAGGCCTCCTTAGGTACCAACTTCCGTCAAATGGTCTAAAGGAAGCAAAATGCTTCCTTGTACCACGATAGGGTTAAGAGAAAGACAAAACTACCAACCGAATCGAAACGCTAAACCACTAAAATACAGAAATTAGAAATGGGTTAATATACTGAATTCAAAGCAAAAGCTACGCTATATACCAAACGATGTCAAGCTCATTCTGTCACTTACCACGCACTCGACACCCAGCGCGCCCGCCTCTCCGACGACCACGAGCTTGAGAGTCAGCCCAAGCGCCGCGGCTGCGAACGCCTCTGCCAGCGCGACCTCCACCAAGCAGATATGGGCCATCTGCTGGAGGAGATCGAATTTTTGGACGACTTACGCGACCTCCTCCAGCGGTTCATAGCCGCCACGTCGCCTCCCAACTCGCCAAACCTGCCCCCATTGCTTGGCTCATACTCACCACCTACAGGGTAAACCTTCGGCTCCGCGTTGGGTGCTTTCAGCCGCGTGGGCTCGTCGGGATCGGCTGTGAGAGAGGGCCAATGGGACCTTTCTCGCACTGATAAGGTGCGGACGAATCTGACTCGACGGATGGTGACGTTATCCTTCTTGCTTTTTTGCAGGACGTTTGTAGTATATCCCGGGAATTTGAAGCCAAACGGAGGAGTCGAACATACAGCAATGCGGGGGACAACCCGCACAGAAGAAGAGGCCTAGTGTATTCAACTTGTCAAAATGAAAAGTGAGCAGGATCATGGGTCTGGCGCTGGTCAGCCCGTTCCTAGCTCATACACTGCTTGCCGCTTGATCAGAGCGACAGGCAGCAGTAGAAATTGGATACACATCACAGAAAAGGAAACATGCAGTAGGCCCTACTAAATCCTAGTACAGCACACAAGGACACTGACTGTCCGAGTGCCTGTGATGTCGTCAGCCTGTAGGCGTCAAGCACACCACCAGATATCCACCCAAACAGCAGAAGGATTATTACAGGTATTAATTCGCAGCGAACAACGTAACTTCGTATCTACCCGCATATAGGTTTTTGTATTGTAGAATTTCAAATCCTAATCACGGCTAATTTTGGACACGTCTGTGTCAGATTAGCCAGGTGAGGGTATCTATAACGAGTATGGGTTGGATAGAGGTTTTTGTAGATTCAGGAATCTTATTTCCTCTAGAAAGACACTAGCAAGTGTTGAAGCTCTGGCGTTCATCAAACTGCCAACTATATTGGTGACGTTTCCACACAATAGATGAGCCAGCGCTGACAACATTTACGAGGAAGTGTATTACGCTGTTTCGTTTAGAAATAAGCCTCGACCTTCTATATTGGTCTCTAGAAATGCATTAGCAGTGTATTTGTTCACTTGTTGGTTATAACACTGCCTAACCATACGGAAGTGCCGTCTACCGATCATACACGACGCCGACAAACACGGCCAAGTCGGACGACTGCAACGACATCTATTTCCTTTTTGCTACCCGTTGATCAAACATATGCTATGTAACAATACAGCAAAAGGTATCATCGCCTTGTCCTTTGGACGCATTATACAGCACAAGCTATGGCCTCTTCAACATTTGTTATGTCCAATGCAGCAACCCATACCCGAGATTACGTCTATTTCGTCTGATACAGCAAAAACTGCGGTGGTACCCGTGACTGTTGTGCCGACTACAGCACAAGCCGCAGTTACATCGAGCTGGCGGCGGGGTTTGAGGGCAGCATGTAGAGTAAAACTTGCTGCCTGTGCGCTTGGCGTCAGCCCGGCGTCCAGGTTTCCGGTTGTACATACTTAACGTTGTAAACGCCGACGCACAGGTTACGTAGATTTCTTCATTAGTCTCCCTTTTTGCTTGGTTATTTAATACTGCGACCAAGATTCTCTGCGCTATATGAAATCTGGAGAAACTTATTTCCTTGTCTCACACCCCTCAACGGCGCTTCCCAGGTTCAGTTGATAATCACGGCGACAATTCATCCAACACGCCGTCCTCCGAAGATTACTGCTTCGGAACATGCCCTCCCAATATCACTTCTTCGGAGCATCCACTTGGCAACGCCACGCTGCCCTCCGAAGAGTACTACTTCGGAACAACTCGGCGACGTCCCTCGGTGTGTGACAGCTGTCCAGTAAAGAACAATTTTATCTTAATCTCGCGCGGGGTCGAAGGCGTCTTTGGTATCATCCCAATACATGTCTTCAAATTTACAAACCGCTAAAGAACCAGTGGTATCGTTAAAATATCGGCAGGATTATCCATTCCTGACACCTTCCTCAGCTTCACTTGCCCCTTCAACGCTTGGTCTCTCACATAGTGGTAGCGAAGCTCGATGTGACGTGTTCGCCAACTGTAAGTTGGGCTAGTGGCAAGTGCTAACACCTACTGACTGTCCACTCCAAGCTTAAATTCAACCGAGATAGTCTTGGGCAACACTTCCATAAGCACATTCGCGATTTCCCTCCCTTCCGTGCAAGCTTCACACGCGGCCACATATTCTGCTTCAGCCGTAGATTGTGCGACAACTGACTGTCTGCAGGCTGCCCACGACACTGGACCACCAGCCGTTTGCATGACATATCCAGAAATACTTTTCCTGGTACTAGGGCAATTGGCCCAGTCTGCATCGCAATACCCTTAATAGTAACCCATTTCAGCATGCCATCAGCCTTCTTGCGATCGAAGAGTATCCATTAGTTGCTGCTAAAAATCTTAGACACCGTTTCACTGCGCCGCAATGCTTTGCCGTTGGTCTCGATACAAATCGGCAGAATTGTCCTACCGCATAAGCCATGTCTGGCCTAGTAGTCGTAGCGAGATACCCCAAGCTGCCAACGACCGCACGGTAATCGAACGACGGATCTAGTTGATCATTTTCGGTTGCGGATTGTAACTTGGACGTAGTTTCCATAGGCGTCTTGCAGCGCTGAGCTTTGCAGAAGGCAAAACGCGCTGTGCGTATTTAGTCTGGTGCATTTTGGTTCTTTCATCATCAATTCTGATCTGTAAACCAAGGAAATCGTGCAAATGCCGTGGACCTTGATTCTAAAGTCTTGATCCAGCTTCTGGAAAATATTTGCCTTTTATTTTTCGCTGCTTGACGCTAGAACAATGTCATCCCCATACAAAAGCAGTAGAGCCACCACTCCATCCTTTCGACACACGTACATACACGGCTCGGTAGTACTCTGATCAAATCCTTGGTTCTTACGCTGATCAAATCCTTGGTTCTTAGTCTCCGTGATCAATTCATTCCATTCTCTCCCCGATCGGTGAAGACCATACAACGCCTTTTTCAGCTTCCACACCTTGCCAGGAGGGCATGGAAAACCCGGAATGTCTTTAATGAAATGAACGATCTTCAGGAGGGCGTTGAGATATGGGGTACGGAGTCAATTTCAAAATCATACAACGCCAGGAAGGGGCGTAGAGATGACATCCTAGCCACCGGTGAAAACGTGTCGAAATAATCAATCCCTTGATCTTGAAAGTTCCCCAACGCTACCAATCGAGACCGAAACCGCACAATAAATCCCAGAAGGTATGACTTGGGTTGGAATCCCCACGTTGTCCTCAAGGCTTTCTTCCCGGCCGGCATCTCCGACTCAGGTACTAACTCAAGCACTTCTTTTTTCTCCATGACAGCAATTTCTTTCTCCCTCTCCTGTCATCACGCCTTGCGCTGTGGTGAAGCTTTTACGTCCCCCAGTGACTTCGGCACCTTGACTTCAGATTCATGCCATTTACGCGCTCCATTATCGAGGTTGGACTCGATAATATCAGTAAATTCTGAATATGTATCAGCATGAGTGTTAATCCGTGGTGATTGTGTGTGGGAATCCTGAATGTCGGCTCGATTCTGGTCTCCTATAACCTCGGCAAATACTGAGCGTACGTCGAAAACCTCGTCATTTCTCGCCTTGTACACTCTTAAGCATTGGCGTCCTCCATTCTGATTGTTGTTCTCCTCGCTTTGGTTTGCTGTATCGGTATCTTTGCATTCTTCCCCGTTTGTGCCGCTGGGTTCATTTTCACAGCAGTTCCGATCAAACTTTCTCAGTTCTTCCTCGAACCATCGTAGTTCCTCGGCAGCTTTCAACCCCTCGAGGGGCTCCTGTTGCCCGGTTGTGCCTACCTGTCCCTCGATACGCTCCGTGCTCTCGGTCGTTGCGTGGCTTTCGTTCCGTGTCTGATTTACGCGCGTGCATACCTGCCCCTCGAGATGCTCCGAGCTCTCGGTGGCAATGTGGCGCGTGCTGCTGTTCTGCATATTACGGTCGAGGTCCAGATCTATGTACATGAGCTCCCCTACCGCGGTTTTTCCTTCGGGGATGTGCCGGTCCTTAAACGCAATGCCCTCATTGTATATGACGTCCAGCGCATGTCCGACTGAACGAGTTTTGGGATAATACACTTTACACCCCAGGTGACCTTCTTGGTAACCTAGCACAAACCCAATCTTGCAATTTGGGGCGAATTTCTTGCGCGACGGATAGATTTTGCTATGGGTGTACGCAATCCATAACGACGTAGGTGGTGCAGGTCGGGTAGTCTTCCTCACATAGCTTCGTACGGAGACATTTCCAAAGCTCGCGTGACCACCCGATCCTTAATGCATACTGCAGTCGATAGTGCATCGATCCAAAACGATGCAGGTAGACCAGAGTCAGACATCATCGTTTGATCAAACCCGTCAACGTCTGATGGGACCGCTCGCATATATTGAGATGGGATGAACGAGGAGGAAAAGGGTCGGTGTCCGATTCCGTGTAGCTTGTACCATTTGTCAATCTCCGTGTTGTAAAATTGAGGTCCGTTGTCCATGACCACTTCTTGAACTGGGTATCTGGGTGTTGTCGGTCAGCCCACAGAATATACCGCTTCATGTGCGCGTTCACTGCACCTGCACCCTTAGTCTTGAGCGAATATGCTGTGATATAGCGAGTGAAAGCATCCATTACCACCAATATAGCTGAGTAACTGGTACCATTCTGCGTTTCTGGGAATAGCAAGTCAGCAAACAGGGCTTGATTTTTCTGCTTGATATCCCAATCAAAGAACTTCGAAAGTGGTTTAGTTTTCTGTTTACCGATATGGCAGGCTTCACAGTCTTGAAATTCTCTGGATTGTAGCTTCATCCCTTTAACCAACTCCTGGTCAGCCTTTACCATCACATGCTAGGGGCACGTATGTGCTGGCCTCTCGCGCCAGCGCTGCAGTTTGGCTACTCCATCGTGCATAGTAAAGTTCACGTAGGTGTCTGGGGTATTGTCCATTGTTGATCCCTCCAAAATTCGGTTGGCCGCCGTAATGAAGTACATCCCGCTATCATTCCGTTCCACTTCCAGACTCGAAACTCCGTCTTTAGTCACCGAATACACGTGTCTATCGGTGCCATAGTGTACTTTTAAGCATTGATCTTCTATCTTCGGCTGAGAAATGAAGTTTTCATGCTTTTCCGCATAGTAAACCCCTTCCAGCTGCATCGATACCAGACGTCCTTGTACTTCGCGCCATACCTCCGCTGTACCAATCCCATCCGCTTTCGCCCATCCGTGGCAACTCTTAATTGGCTTCTTGCCGTCCTCATCTAGCTCAATGTAGTCAACGAAGTAGCTCTTGTCGCCGACCAAATGTCGGTGTGATGCACTGTCAAAACACCAGCTGGTTACTGAGTACGGCATCGCCTCTCTCTTTGACTTGTTTGGAGTCATCGCAGATGGCGATCACGATCAGAACAGTGAAGAGGAAACTATAGAGGTACTGGAAGTGTTACAAGTACTCCCGCTCAACCGTATTCGTGCCGCTACCGCTGCTGAGAGGGAGAACACAGACCTCGGCTACACTTTATCTGTTAAGTGCTAGCTTTGAGTTTATCTTGTATGTGCTTCGAAGGCCTCGAGGTTGAAGCAGTAGCGTTAAATGACATGCGCAATTTTTAAAAAACAAATCTAGATATTTGCACGAAAGTATTTTTGTCTGCTCAAAAGTACCTTAAAGTCTTTACGGCAATGCACGAAACATCTCTAATTCGGATACGTTAATTAAGAAATCTAGGTATCCGCCAAGATGAATGGACCAGTTAGACAAAATAGCGTCCATTATACTAAATTATAGTAGTTGAACGAGCTCACGGTATTTTGGCTGTACTCGACTCTCACAGCTGTTGACCCTTTCATCCAGATCAGGCAGGTAGGCTACCAGCCTGGGAGTCCCAGGTACAAGCTCAGTAAAAGATAGCATGTTCCGTTTGAGCTGATTCCCCGGTGACATGTCTTGGCGTTTGCCGAATCCAGGTTATCTGAGGCTATCGTAACAGCTCCATGGAGCTGTGTTGGAAAGATGTCCGCCATCGTAGTCGCCTCCGATTAAGATGAATGCATCAAATACTAGGATTCAAAAATCTTACCCAACGCAGCGCTAATGTATCAGAAAGCCATGTTGAAAATCGCATTCCAAACTCAAAATATTAAGTTAAGCTTCGCTGCCATCCGCTAACAATTACTTCCATCTTCTCCTGTAAGATGACAGCTCCCCGTATACCAGGAGCAACGATGAGACTTTCACGGGAATTTGACCATCCATCTGACACGAGAGCGGTTCTCTGTGCCCTCAACGACTTTGAACGCGTCCCAAAGCGACGCGTAGGGTCTTTCGCGGGATGCCATCAAGCTCAGCAAAGGTGTTGCCGCCAAACGTAACCGTGTGAGTTGGCCGCACATGCTGGCTAAGTACGGCCGAGACTCATGCTATTGTGTAGTGCGGCTGTACATCCGCAATGATAGTAAAATAAGTTCATGCATTGTATGTTAGTGGCCGAGTCCGGCCACATACATGTGTAGTTGTAGATTGGAGTTGGCTGGCGTTGAAGAACAACATCAAATGAACCAAGGAGCCCACAGGGGCACAAGAGAAGATCAACGAGTCTTAACCAACCGCAAATACACTCAGTTGACAACTTTCCATCTACTACAAACATCGACCACGTGACATATTGCTCGAGCAATAACATAGCGTGTCTACGACCAGCAACAACAGCTGAAGAGGAAACGACCAAGATCAGCTCAACATGGAAGAGACCATCACGTTCACCAAGCAGAAGAACGACGGAACGGTGGTCAAGAAGAAAGTGCCCGTTTTCCGCCACGGAGACTGGAAGGACTGGCTAAACTGGTTGCTTCATGGGCAGGAGCACTCCACGTTCATGCGTTATTCGCTGACACAAGAAGACCAGTTCTCACTTGTCGACGCCATGCAGTTGCTGCTGTACGAAGAAGACCTCCGACAGTTCAACGATGCCGTTCGGGATAAAGCCCCAAACCGCCTCGAGGTGGCCGTCGCGGGAATTCGCCAGCTCACGATGCATCACTGCACACCAGACACGCGAGGCGCGTTGATGGATGGGCTAGTGCAGCTCTGTAAGAAGAAAGGAGATACTGTTCGTCAATATAGCGGTACGTTCAGGACGCTGTTGCGAATGATTCCGCTGCTTGAACACGGCGAAGACGCGCCCATTCCGGAGACCGATGGGGTGCGCAAGTACCAGGCCGGAATACCGATCAATTGGCAGGTTGAGGTTAACCACATCTTACGACGGTGGGGACTCTCTGCTATTGAAGCTCAATTTGAGCTTATCGAACGGAACGAGCGCGACGAGGCGTTACTTCGTGGAAACCGACAGAAAAATCCCGACCACCAGCAGAATGGCGGCAAGAACAGCAACCGAGGCTCAAACCGAGGCAATGGCCGACAGCAGAAAGAAAACTACTGCAAATATTGCAAGAGGAACAACCATGCAGACAACGAGTGCCGTCGCAACCCCAACTCGCCAGCATATCGCCCGTACCCGGGAAACCAACGAGGTGCAGGAGGCAATCGCGGCTACTCGGGAAATAACCGTGGTAGCAACAACAACCGTGGGGAGAACTCCTACGCGATGGCTGTGATGGAGGAAAGGCTGACGGAAGTCGCAGCCATGGTTTAGTCCATTAAGAGACGCCAAGATGATGAGTTTGCGGAAATGAATTTCAACTCGACGAACCCAGCAGGCTCGATGGCGGCGATGGGCGAGACGAAGGACAGTAAGACGAAGTTGAAGCAGATCGGCCCGTGCATGGAGGTTGTTGTAGAGATTGGCAAGAAGAAAGTGAGGGCCTTGTTAGACACAGACTGTACGACATCAGCGATTGACCATGAGACGGTGAACAACTTGAAACCGAGCATCGAGCTGAGACCTGAGTCAGCTTTGTACAAGAAGGCGGATGGCTCGACAGGAATGCCGACGCATCGTGCCACTGCAGCATTCAGGATGATTGATTTCTCATCAACTCGTACATGTGCCCACGAGTTTAGAGTGGCGAAGAAGCTTCTCTACCCAGTCATGTTTGGAAGAGAGTTCACGCGGGACCAGAGGATGGAAATTAACTTTGAGTCGAGGACAATCGAGTGGAATAGTATCACGATCTCCATGGACAAAACGAACTCGACGATCAACCGGCATGCTGCAGTGCTGCAAGAAGACACGGAATTCCGGTCAGAGATAGGCATTGAGGACCAGTCGAAGACTTCGCTGGAGGGCATGATCGAGGTCCAGTCTTTGTCGGCCGATGAGAGGAGCGAAGTGGTGTATCTCGTGAAGGATTTCGAAGGACTGTTTTCAGGAGCGCTGAGAACGATGAAGCGTCGACCATACGAACTGCCATGGCTAAAACAGGCGGAACCGTTTGCGTGCAGACCATTTCCGATCCCACGAGCTTAATACAGCGCGACCTGAGCTGCAGTGCAGCACCTCATCGATGAAGGAGTGCTGGAGCGAAACTCGGATTCTCCTTGGGCTTCGCCAGCTTTCGTGATCGCTAATAAGGACGGTTGGGTGCGATTGGTGTGTGACTTTCGCAAATTGAACAAGCAGCTTCGTCGTCACTACTACCCGGCGAAAGACGTCAAGGAGTTACTGCGCTCTTTATCGAAGCCGCGGAATATGTCAGCTTTTGACGTGCCCAGGAGCTACTATGCCTGCTTGCTAGCGAAGAAGAATCACCAGGCAACAGCTATCATTACTCCTTTCGGGAAATTCGTGTTCCTACGCTTACCGATGGAAGTTTCGACAGCTCCTGGCGAGTTTCAAGCAGCCATGGACGACTTGCTTGAAGGCCTGGACTACGTGTGAGTCAACTTAGATGGCATTCTGTTTTTTTTTCGAGCTCGTTTACAGAGGGCCCTCGTCCAGCTACGTGAAGTGTTCAGCAGACTGGATGAAGCAGGGCTCACCCCGCACCCAAGAAAAGCCAAAACTGCGCAGACACGATTGAATATCTCGGTGTAGTGAATCCCGGGTCTGAAGGCTTCAAAGTCGATCAACACGCGACGGTGCGGGTGGCTGACCCGCTAGGAACTTATGCCAAGTGTATTGATCGATATAGAGAGAATTCAGGAGTGGAGGCTGGATAGCAAGACGTCTCTTGCTGGCCTCATAAGACGCAAAGCTTCTGTAAGCTTCGGTGCGTCCACTAAAACGTGCAGATTGGCATACAAATTCCCTATCATGAAAGTACCGTTTCCGAAGCAATCACTCCGGACACAGAGTGATGATCAACTTGCCACAATGTGGGCACATTGAGATCATCTGGGACAGCTGTGGTGATAGCAAGCTTAAGTACGCCTGGAACCCACTAAACTCGGTTACCAGCTGACTCCCGATGGAATCCAAGCCATTTTCAACAAGGTTTAGGCGATCACTGCGATTGCTCCGCCCAAAAACCGTCGTGAGCTACGGGGATTTGTGGGGGTGGTCAACTTCTATCGCGACGTGCTTCCACGCGTCTTACATCCCCTGCACAGCCCTTTCGGTGGACCGACGAACAGCAAGACGCGTTTGAAAATATGAAGCAAGCCTTGTGCGAGAACGTACTACTAGTATACCCGACGACGAATGTTCCATACCACGAATTCACGGAGGCGCCAAAGCTGCAACTCGGAGCCGTGATCGCCCAAGAGAACAAGCCGTTGGTGTACTGGTCCAAGAAGTGCCACAAGGCGCAGACCGCTTACCCAGCGAACCGACTTGAGTTACTCAGCATTGTACTTCTACTGCGAGCGTTCAGAAGCTTGCTCTTAGGCCAAGAGCTCCACCTCCATACCGCCCACCCGAACCACACGTAGTCGACTTTTCATGACATCCACATGATGAGGTGGCGGTTAGAGATTGAGGAGTTCAGCCCCATTTTTCACTACGTACCGGGTGAAGATAACGTAGTCGCGGACGCATTGTCTCGGCTGTGTCGACTACCTGTCCGAGAAAAAAACTGGAACCGAACTGGAGGAGAAAGAAAAACTGATGATTAATGAGGGGAAAAGAGCGGAGGAGACATTCGCAAAGACCTCGGAGATGGCAGCAGCTACGTTGCAGGATGACGCAGAGCCGTTCACCATGAACCTGAGAGACGTGGCAGCGGCACCGATGAGTGAGACCAACCTTGGCTCTTCCGAAAAGCAAGAGATTGGAGGGGTTATGGTGCTGGTAAACTCCCAAACGAAGAAGGTACTCGTACCAAAAAGTATTTGCCGCCAGCTTCTCAACGCTTATCATGATGGGCTCATCCGCCCAGGGGCAGCAACAATAATGAACACCATTGCCCAAGTGTTTAGTTGGGAAGGCATGGAGAAAGACGTGCAGAATTTGGTGAAGGTTTGACGGCGGGAAATTTGAAGTTGAACGGAAAGTTGGATGGGTACATTTCTGTGTGTACCACACCGATGATACGCTGAAAAAGCTGCATTTTAAGATGGATTAAGATGGGTGCATCTTACCGACAGTACTTCAAGCAATGGCGTTAATGGTGGCGTCAGCGACGGCGTCTTGGTCTCAGCCAAAGGCGTCAGGGGAGTGTGGGGTTGGCGGTGGCGCCAACGGAGAAGCGTCTAGTAGCCTGGAGGAATGCGAAATGACTCAAACTCAATATTGCTGCAAATTGATAAATCCATGTCGCACACTCCTGAGCAAGCCCATAGTGGCTCATAATCAAGATACATGCACATGTACAACGTCCGCAACGTTCAGTGAACAGGTCACAATTGAAAAAAACTTGCAAGTCGACAGTCACACTCAAGCATGGCAACCCAGCAGCCCAAGCTCTACATCTACGATTTCTGCCCGTTCAGTTGCCGTGCACGCGTTGCCCTGGGCCTCAAGAAGGTCAAGTACAACGTCGTGTTCATGGCGTTCGACGATGTCGCGACCCCGACAAGTCTGGTGGGCACCAAGGCAGCCCCTATCTTCGTGCCAGCGGGTGAGAAGGCCTTCACCGAGAGTTGGGACGTCGTGAGCTACGTGGACAAGCACTACGGCGACGGCCCCATCATCAACGGAGCTTCGGGTCGCGCGGATCTCGCCAAGTGGATCGAGTCCGCCATGCCCTCGTTGAATGTGCTGTACAACCCGCGCCTGTATGCTGCCCCATTGCCGGAATTCACGCTTCGTGCGTCGCGCGAGTTCTTCAGGGAGAAGCGAGAGGCGTCCATGCCGTTTAGCGAGGCGCTCGCGAAGACTCCCGAGCTGGTGCAGCAGGTGAACCAACTGCTCAAGGAGTTGGAGCCCTTGCTCCACTCCAATCACTTCGTGAACGAGGAGCTCAGCTACGACGACCTCGATCTCTTTGGCCGTCTGCGCGCCCTCACACTTGTGAAAGGTATCGAATGGCCCGCCAAGGTGCGCGCGTTCCTCGAGTATTTTTCCCAGGAGGGAGACGTGCCGCTCTACGACAACGTTGTCAAGATCTAAAGCAGATAGCAAACCTGTACTGTGACGGCACTCGTTAAATACACACTCTGCGGCCCTATATATTCTTGAAATCCTCCTGTGTCGGTTCGGAACCGTCGTTCATTCCAGCATTTGCCTCTTGTCGCCATGTTCCAGACGCAGGATGGCACCGGGAGCAGCTACACGTCGACGATCTACGGGTTAATCCGCGATCAGAAGTACGAGGAAGCAGTACGGATCCTCCAGATCGAGTTGGAGAATCACCCGCACAGTCGCGCTGCTCTTTCGCTCTTGGGGTACTGCTACTACCACATGCAGCTCTTCCACCAGGCGGTTGGGATGTACGAACAGCTCTGTGCCAATTACCCAGAAGTCGACGACTATCACCTCTACCTGGCCCAGTCACTGTACAAGTCCGGGCAGTACGATGCGGCTTCAAGACGAGCGAGTCAACTGGAAAGCGAGCAGTTCGCACAGCGTGTGCACTTGCTCCGAGCAGCCTCGTACTACGAGCAGAACGACATCAAAGCCACGCGCTCAGTGCTGGAGGAGTGTCTACCGGACGACCCCACCACGATCGTGTTCGACGGGGCTATTGAGTACAAGGAAGGTCGGTTTGAAACCGCGCGCGCGAAATTCGCCGACGCGCTGAATATCCTGGGCTACCAGCCCGATCTATCGTACAACATCGCGCTTTGTTTCTTCAAGATGAAACAGTACGGCAACGCCATGCGGCAGATCGCGGAGATCATCGAGAAAGGAGTACGAGACCACCCGGAGCTGAGTGTGGGTAGTAAGAGCGAGCAGAACGTTGACGTCAAGTCTGTACGCAACTCTACTGTGCTACGGGAGACGGCTCTCGTCGAGGCCTTCAACCTGAAAGCGGCGATCGAGTACGAGATGAAGAACTACAAAGGCGCTCGCGACGCGCTGATGGACATGCCGCCTCGCCAAGAAGAGGAGCTGGACCCGGTCTCGCTCCACAACTTCGGCCTCATGAACATGGACGTCGACCCGAACGGCGGCTTCAAGAAGCTCAACTTCTTGCTGCAGAACCCGCCCTTCCCGGTCGAAACCTTCTCGAACCTGCTCATCCTGTACACTAAACACGGCTTCCACGACCTCATGGCGGACGTCCTCGCGGAGAACGCGCACCTGACGTTCCAGTTGCTGTCCAAGGACTTCTACGACTTCATGGACGCCACAGTGACGCTGCAGACGTCGCCGGAGGACGCGTACCGCAAGTACGACGAACTGGCCACGAAGCACGTTGAAGGGCTCCGTAAATTGACCAAGAAGATCCAAGACGCGCGTCTCGCCCAGTCCAACGACGACATTAAAACGTCTCTGAAGGCGTACGACGACGCGCTGGAAGACTTTATGCCCGTGCTGATGGCGCAGGCGAATATCTACTGGGAGCGTGGGAATTACACTCAAGTAGAGAAGATCTTCCGCCAGACAGCCGAGTTCTGCTCGGAACACGAGGCCTGGAAGCTCAATGTGGCTCACGTCTTCTTCCTACAAGGCAACAAGTACGAGCAGGCGATCCAGTATTACGAGCCGTTCGTGAAGAAGCACCAGGATAATCTGCTAGACGTGCAGGCCATTATCCTGGCCAATCTGTGCGTGTGCTACGTGATGAACACGGACAACGAGAAAGCTGAAGAGCTCCTGCGCTCTATCGAGCGGGAGGAGGAGGAAGAATCGAGCCGCGACCCGGACAAGAGACTTTTCCACCTCTGCATTGTGAATCTGGTCATTGGCACGCTCTACTGCTCCAAGAACAACTACGACTTTGGCATTTGCCGAGTCATGAAGAGCATGGAGCCGTACCACCGCAAGCTTGGACCAGACACGTGGTACTATGCCAAGCGCTGCTTCCTTGGCTTGGCGCTCACACTGGCAAAGCACATGACTACGATCCGTGACTCCACTATGGACGACATTCTCGAGTTCCTGGACTGTGCCGACCAACATGGGAAGGATATCTTTACGACAACTGCAGCAGACCAGAAGAACGCTGGCACGACAGGGACCGATGCGATCCAACATACGATCAGCTACGAGGTAAGCCACTCAAAACAAAAAAATTACTGTGGATAGTTAGTTACCTCTGTTTGATGATGTTGTTGTGTATTTTTTTTTCAGGCTCGGGTTCTAAAGCGTACCTTCCTCAAGCTGCGCTCTTAGGACGATTAGCTCTGATCAGTATCTGCTGCAAAATGTACTCAGTATCGCACATTATTAATATTCTGCATTAAAACGGAAGCTCTTGATCCTCCCCCTCGTCTTCCGTCGCGAACAGCACGTCGACTATCGACAAACCGAGCAGCTTGCTGCGCACTCGTTATGCACCAGTTCTTCGATTTCCAGCAGTAGCTAGAGCTCGAGCTCCCCCTCCAAGCGTCTGACCTGATAGCAACGAGTTTTCGACCAAATCAAAGCAGCGCTCAAGACCAAAGGGAAAACAAGCAACTCGGGGACACATTCGCACAAGGCCGGCAATCTGCACATTGACGATGCCCGTCCCAACCGAGCCATGTATACATTTTGTATGCATCTTTGTATGGGCGTATACGTCAGGGTGTGCCGTTGCATACGCTTCATGTTGGTCTGTGCGTACACTAAGGAAATGCTTGTGTACGAGACTAGAACGTTTAACTAAATGTAATTGCAAATTCGGGCTGGTAAGCCTGAGGAGGTGGGATTTATGATGAGCTCCTACTCCAACGAAGGTAGAGAACAGCGCATCAGGACGATGACGAGATCGCTGCGTCTCAAGTTTACCTTCTTATCACAATTTGTTTGTTTGTTTTCGTGAAACCTTTTTGTAAATCAATTTAAATCGATAAAACTTTGAAGAAATTGAGGAAACTGCGTCTCTGTCAGAGCCGGTGATTCATTTTCGAATCCGCGCACCCCAGCATCACTCACTCTAACCATGAAGTTTATTCTCGGACTCGCTGTTGTCGCCGTTGCTGTCGCCAGCGTAAGCTCCTGGAACCCAGAGTGCCATGTGCGATGACATGTTGTGCCCGACAACTACGCTCCTGTGTGCGGTTGATGGTGTCACCTACAGCAACGATTGCAACCTGGGCATCATGAGCTGCAACCACCCCGAACAAAACGTGCACCATGATTGGCGACGGCACTTGCTCGAAGCAGCAACAGCAACAGCGGTCGTAATCCGATCGCGTTAGCGTAGTAAGCATACAGCATACACTGTAGCTAAACTATGTGAAGTACATTCGTCCGTTCGTGCACGTGTCTCTCGAAAGAAAGGGAGTAATGTAGTACAGTAGGCCAAAAATGTCAAATTTACAGGTTTTCGCCAGAGTTTCCTGATTCTAGTAGGACACTTTAATTAAGGTGGGCCGACATCTGCACTTAGGACGACCCTCCAAACCGCGCACCGATAGCTTAAAGAGGAAGGGAGTTCCAATGAAGTGTTTTTTTGGTCGGGGTTATACACGCGCGAACACCTTTTCAGGTCTTTATTAAGGTCCAAACCCTTAATAAGGACCTTAAGCGGCCTTCAAGACGGTGCAGCAACAAGAGCCATGCAGTTAGAGAAATTGTGCTTCTTTCGAGATTTAGGTTCATGACATCCATCCTCAAAAACCGTGGCCATTCTAAATTCTGTGGTAGCACCATCGTCTGTTTTGCCTGCAAGTCCATACGCAGGCCAGGTGATGACGACCGTCATTAAACACAGCTCAGGTGGTGACGACCGCAACGTTCGTGATCCAACATGGATCGTGGCTCACGCAATGTGCATGTACATGTACCGATACTGTACACATATTTATCACGAGTGAAAGATTTATCTTCGTCACTTTACATGTTGTGGAGAGAGATGAAATAATGAACTTCTATTATCATCAACTCTGCGATTCACAGAGTATTTTTTGGCACTTATCAGTGGCAAGTGTCAAGTTCACCGTGAAATAGTTTTGTTTTTACATGCATAATACATTTGTATTCCGACTCCACATACTAGTATTAATACATGTACTGTATTGAAAATGGGGTGGATTGGAGAAAATATAAGATTATGCGTCAGTGTGTTGTTGTCGGCAACTTGTTGAAGCAGGAATTGCAGCAACGATCGACGCGTTGCGCCATTATTATCAGGTTTTGTATGTACCCGACTGGACACAATAAAGCAGTAACTTTTTTGCCAGAGCTCCATGCCTGCGTCGAGGACACCACTGCAGAGTTTGCACAGTTCTCCAAACAGCATACCCGTTGTATGGGGAAGGCAGTGTTGCTGGGTCGCACGAGCTAGCTTCTACATATCGTTTTAA
>LGSM01000638.1:0-16163 GCA_001314345.1 Phytophthora multivora | reverse complement strand
GATCAACCACTACAAAGGCAAAGCGAAGCGTTTCCGCGTTATCTCAAGCCCCTGCGTCTATTAGACGTTCATCTTTCACCGAAGGACACTTCAAAAGTCACCTGGAAGAGCGTAACCCGCCTACCGACGGGTACACAAGGTGAATACTACGCACAGCTAGATCGCGGATCATCGGGGGGGCCCCTCCGTTAGTCGGTGTCTGGGCGCTAGTGGTATTGAGACCTGCCTCAACCGGATTTTGACAGATCCCGCTCCACCACAATTTCTTATTTATACTAAACCTGAAATGTAACATATTTAATATCTAACATACTAAATCTTAGTATGAATGTAACGTGTGGCTCTGAGGCCTTCTAGGTATCTACTTAGTGTGTGCCACACACCTTTATGTATCAAACATCCTTTGTATACATGTGTGGGTGCTCACCATTGCGTAACCCCGTTACAGTCCGAGGAGGTTGAAGTGTTGAATGAGTTTAAAATTATTAAAATATTTTTTTGAAAATACTGAAAAATGTTGAAAATTGACCAACAGCGCTTGCCCAGCTCGAGCTGCTACCGACAACACGCAACAGAATTAAATCGAGTTTAACGATTCGATTAGAACGGCACCGTTGAAATGGTAGACACGCACTTAAAGTCTGTATTGTTGTTTTCGACATGATCTTGATCCTCTCAAAGCCCTACATAAGCCCCAGCTCCGACACCTTGAAAATTTTGAGCACCCACCATCACAGTAGCCGCAGCCAGTGGCGATCTCTCCGCGACCTGTACAAGCTCCTTTCTTTTTAACGACACATACAACAGAGACAGCACGCCCATGACGTCGTTCCACTCGAAGGCCTACCGCCGTTATCGAAATTTCCTCACCCCAGGGATCCAACTCAGCTCCTCATCATACTAGCTGAGCGGCGTCCGAGTTAACCAGCGCCACGGCGTGCAGGCACTCGTCCACCTTTAAGGCATCACACTAATTGCCTTCGTAACTGAATGGCCTTCTTCGTGAACGGTACTAGCCACGTAACACCCTCATTCCACCGCCTGCTTTCGCGCTAAACAACTCCACGAAGTGCGGAAACTCGATCACTTGGAACGGCACTCCACAACCAATGACAGCACTGCTTCTGTAGCTATCACGAAACGCGCTAGCCACGGAAGGCCTTCCTGCTGTCGCGTTGAAAACCTCCGTGCACCAATCCCCCCCCTTCCTTCATCTCACACAGCATTCACATGAAGCCTTATCGAGTTGTGTGAGCCGCCCTTCGACTTCTTACACATGACACTTCTTACACGCAATATAAAGGATAGCAGGTAATTCCGGCAAATCAGGGCCTTTTAAGGAGCGATAAGGTGCATTAAATCAATGGGAACATCGCCAAAATTCGATGTTTTAAGCCATTTCCTACCCTTCCTATACTAAACCAAAAAATCAATGTATAATAATTTTGAACCCGCTGGTAGTGGCACTATTGAACGCGAACATGAACTGTCTCAGGGATATATGGAAGATTTTCTTAACCCAAGATAAAGAGCAGAAAGTCCTTAAACCTGGGTATTTTTTCGGTTTTTTAGCCCCCTGGAAAGCTATTATAAATTGCCACCTTACCCATTCGCATAATTTATAATGCCTTGTGGTAAAAAGTAAATATCCTCTTAAATCACAGTCGTAAAAAAAACAATAAATCAGAGTAACATGATTATAGGGGGGACTTCGTCCCGAATAATATTTACATATTATGATAAAAATTACTGCTTTTGTCTTGAAATCACTACGCTGTTAAATTCGTGAATCTTCAAAGCAAAACTATTCTCGATGTGCCACATTTCATTCAAGTAATTTGGAGCCCAAAATTCGGGCCCAGGAAACTTGAACGGCGCCCAGAGCTTGCAAAATACAGGAACCACAGCGCCACTAGAGTCACTGTCCACGCGTAACTCGAGCTTCATGTAGTCCAAACAGTTGTTGTACTCCTCAGCCGATGTAGCAATCATACTTGCTACTGGCTTGAGTCGCTCTCGTTGCATAGCGTCCAAGCCATAGTCTGTTTTGGGCATCCGCTCATGGATGTACTTAATAGCATGGAACTGGCACAAAAGAACACGTGCCTCTGGGAATTCGCTCTTGAATACGCCAATTTCAGTGAAGTCCTTGTCCACTACGATACATCGGACATCATTCCAGGAAGGATTGCGCTTTTTAAATTGCAGGATAGACATGTGCATTGTTTCAGCTCGTCGGTGATCAAAGCGTGCTGCCGCAAACGCAAGCACCAACACAGCAAACAGTCACAAAATGCAACAATGTATGCACAAGCTACCACAAGATGTATACAAGCTGCCACAACAATGGTTACATTGCATTATGCCTGTTCGAAGCGAAGGCCTTACAGACCAAGTACATCTAACTTGCTCATAGTTTCACATTGCTCTCGTACCTGAACGTGTTGACCTCGTCCCATGGAATCGTGGACCCTGAACGAAAACAACTTGTAGCGCGAAGCGTTGGTGTCGTGCGTGGCGCCCACCAGCATGACCTCCGGAAATGCTGAAAACAGAGCGGGCATACGAGCGTTTGTATGGTAATGCATCTCACAACGCGCTAGAAATAAACACAGGCTCTCTGTTAGTAAGGATAAGCATACTGCAGTCAGTGTAGGCCCACCGTTAGCCCCTCTTGATCAATATCAACGAGAGCAGCCGCAAAACGGTCCTTTTCGCAAAAGCGGTCTAACGTCTCAGCCACTGTGTCAGACACCGGCGTCCCGGCGTCTTCCCTCCGCTTTAACCCAGGGAGTGATTTGTGAACGTCGACCATGTATGGCTCGGAACTGGTATTATCCCAAATGTACCGGAGGATGCTTCGGCGTGAGAGACCTGCTTTCCTCAGCATGTCGACGGTTGCTAGCTCTTCTGCTGGACTGGGACGTTTCTTTGGGAGGCGGCTGTGCGAATTCTTGTCCAGGCCATGGTTGTGGGAGGTTTCGTGCACGGGGATCTTAAGCTGATACGAATATCCTTCGCGCTGCAGTATTACGTTGAGCTTTGACATTTAAGTCAGTACAATAGTAAATTTACCGATACAATATAGCAACAATACCATACCTTTGTCTTGCAACCAATGGTGCCAACCTTTTGGCGGGGCCTTTTTCCGTTCCCTCGGTTCCGAGATTGGCCAGCGTAAGTGCACTCGTAACACTAGATAATACGGGAATGATTCGTCTTAAAAAAATTCTGATTCAGGCGTAGTATCGCCAGGTGTCGAACTCCTTACCAAGAAGGCTTGGCATTCGCTGCTCGTTTGATGACTCGGAATAACTGGATTCGCCGTCGTCTGACGCTTCAGAATAAGACGCCGAGGCCTGGGAGGATGAAGCCCGACGCTTGTGCGCTTCCATTGCTGCGGCGCGGTCGGGGGGATTGCGCGTGGCTCGTCGGAATTCTGAGTGATTTCTAGCCATGCCTTTCAAACGTTTAATTGGTGTTAGATTGTCAGCGTTTTTTTAAAGCTGAAGTTCAACCAGAATTAACCTAACCACTTCGCCGCGATTGTGAAAATCTTGCTCTCCCCTTGTGGTAATAGTCACTCTCTTTTATCTCGACCGGTGAATCATGTTTGACGTGCGGAGCTACTACGTACTGGCACCGGTAGTACAATGATTACAAACTTGGTAAAACAAATGCATCGGCAAAATCCGTTTTGTGTTGTACCGGTAACAATAACTGTAACAACAGTTGCGCTTGCCATCACCTGGATACCCGAATCTTATTGGCTACTTGCATTAACCCCGCTGTTTCTCACTAAACTCAAGCTAGCAACTGTGTCTTGAAGTCACTATGGTGTAAAATTCGTAAATCCTTCCTAAACAACAATTATCTAAGCTCAGTTTTACTTTTTTTATCTAAAAGTAATATCGGAATCCGAAAATACTGACTCAAGAAACCGCCACCTGACGGTTCCGTTCCGAATTAGGTTGTTGGCGCTCCACACTTTTTACTACCCTCCCACCCGGTGACCATTGGGCTCACACAGTCGTTTCTAGAAGCATAAAAATGAACTGGGTTCTAATATGTTGCCTTTGTTGCCATGGCGGAAGAGCATTCAGAACAACGTCTATAATACTTCGAAGTATATACGATGAATTAGAGCTAGATGTTAGAATATCTACCTGTAGGGTATGACCGTTGTGCCACTCCCAACCACGGTAATTGCACCACCGCCGCACGGTACATGTATTTGTGCAGATCACCCAACAACTGTTGCTGTTGTTACAACACGAAACCGGCTCATGGATTGCGCCGATGCATTTTTTTGCCGAGTTTGTAATCATGAAGAGCGTACTGCTCGCCAAACATGATTACATTTTTCACCGTACGAGATAAAAAGACCAAAGGCATTGCATTCTGCCCCATAGCCCGCGCAGCCGGCGGCTCCGAAGAACAGTAGTGTGGCGAGCTCGCAAGCGGGCTGCGCAGGCACCAACTAAAGCCTTCCCCCGCAGAGCAGGCAGTACCGGATTCAAGCCTCCGGTATCGGTTTTTCTGATTATTACATGTACACCAGTACATAATGTACTGTACATGTAATAATATTTTCAAAGATACAGCTAGTGTACTACATGTAGTACTTCAGGCCGCTCGTCACAACCTACGAAAACACTAACGTGCAAGAACGCAAAGCCCGTATGGCATCCGTCCCAACCTCGAGATAACAAAGCTTACCGTATCGGTATCGGCTATGACTTAGGTGGCATTTTGCAACTTGCTCCACCAACAACAATGCGTTTATTCTATCTGGCAGGTGTGGCTATCCTCGCCTTCGTTGCATGTGGAGACGCCAAAGGCGCCAGAGTTCTTGTATCCGACGGTTCCAACCAGCCCAAAGTTCACGTTGCAGGAACAAGCGTTGTATCACCCACGAGGCTTTTACGAACGAGAAGTATTATCGACGAGGAGAGAGCTGGAGGGATCTCTGTATCTGGTACTGACAAGCTGGCAAAACTCCTCAAGTCTTCGAAAGTGACCGATGAACAGCTTCAGAAGTGGCTCAGCAAGGAAAAGCTGCGGAAAGTGTCTTTTATCGCATGAACCTTGCGAACACTCGGTTCACGAGAGTTTTGGATAGTCCCCAGTTCGTCAGGTGGCTTCAATACGCCGATGATCTGAATGCCTCTGGGAAGGGACCTTCCGCCATTTCGGTACTGTCGACGCAGTATGGTGATGAAAGACTGTACCAAATGATCGGATGGGCCAAGAAGGAGGCGAGCACCAAGGCCCTCGGCACCAGACTGCAAGCTGACCAACTGGCACACTGGGTGAAGACCAGGAAAGACCCCGATGAGGTTTTCAAGTTGTACAGCCTCAACTACGCTGGAGGGCGAATTCTCAGCAACCCTCAATTCAGTGCCTGGACCAAGTACGTGGACGATGTTAATGCAATGGACGAAAGAGCGATGGTATCGATTATCCCGACGCTGAGGAAATACTTCAGTGACGACGATCTGTTCAAAATCGTCCTGGCCGCCAAGAGAGTGGATGAAACGGAGGCCATGGGCTCGAAATTGGAGGACGCGTTTGTGCAGTTCTGGATACACCGCAAGGAAACGCCAGATAACGTTCTGGTAGAGCTCGGACTGAAGAAGTCAACGGAAACTCTGCTGGAGAGCCCGCTGCTCAACATTTTGACCAAGTACACGGAAGCGTACAATGTCCAGTACGCGGCGAAGAAAACGACAGTAATCGAAACGCTCACACGGGCATTCGACGACGAAACGGTGGCTAGAATGCTCCTTGCAGGCACGGCGGGGTCTACAACTAAGAAGATCGCGAAACAGTTCCAGGCGGAGCAACTGGAGATGTGGCTGAACAGCGGCCAATCTGTCGACGATGTGTATAAACTGCTGAATTTACCTCCCCATCGAGATTTACTGGTCGACTTTGGCAATCAACGCCTCTTCGGCACGTGACTGGCGTACATGAATACCCTCAGTGTCAAGAACCCTGACAAGACTGGTGCCATGTTCTCGACATTGGAGACAAGTTTCAGGGACAGACCGATGATGCAAATTCTCCAAGCAGCCCAAACGTTCTCCAGTATGGAGAAATCCGCAACCAAATTGCAGCTGGAGAAGGCTCAAAGCATTTTTTCCACCGGAGTATCCCCCTACGAAGCGTTTACGTTGGTGGCGCTTGATAATGTTGGGGATTCCGTTCTCAGTAGTCCTTTGTTCAAGAAGTGGATGGATTACACGGAGGTTTTCAACAAAAAATACCCCGCAAAGGAAAAATCCTGGTTCTTGATTCTCCGTGGCGAATATCAAGATCATGGCGTGGGCAAAATCATTGACAAGGCGATGAAAGACCCTACCACCGTGAAAATGGCAAAATTGACGGAGAGGGAGCGAATGAAAGAGTGGCTGGAATGGTGGAAAGAACCTCCGGGCATTGCGTTCCGATCCCTGCACCTCGACAAAGCAGGAGAAAAGGTATTTTCGAATCCGAAGTTCAAGTTGTGGGTAAAGTACTTGGACGACTGGAACGAGGCATACCCCAACAAGAAGGCGACGATGATCGATGGGTTTCGGACTAATTACCACGACTTGGATCTAGTGCCGATGCTTGCGGCGGCGGAGAAGATCCCCAGCACGAAGAAGCTGGCGTTGCAATTGGAGGATGCGCTGGCGGATAAATGGGTAGCCGAGAAGAAAACATTAGCCTACGTCAAATCGTGGCTCAAAGGTGTGCCATCCTCGGACGACATGCTGGCGCGGTACACCGAGAAACTCAACAGTGCGTAGATTTCTGCTACAGGATACAAATGCTAAATAAATTCACACGTTAGACTTAGTGACGCGGATGTTGATCCCCACAGGCCTTGCTGCATGTACTGTTGCACGAAGGCTTCCGGGGGTCCGTTTAACGTTACGACACACAACCCATACACAGTTTTGAGCATACAAACTCCAAATAAAAGCCATGTTGAAGTTGAACCATGGAAGTTTTTCTGGACGCTCCTCTTCGGATCATTCTCCAATCTTCTTCCTCGTGATCAAGCGCCGCCTTCCAAGCCCCCAGTCCTCACAATGGTCGCCCGTGCTGCTGCTAAAAAGGGATCTGTGTGGCTCAGTGATCCCTCGGTACGCCCTCCCCCCTTTTCCCCTACTTCAACGTGTCTCTAACCGATTCTCTATCCTCTGTAGACGTATCCGCTTCTTGCTGCACTCGGTGTGGCCACTGTCATGTGCCTGTCCACTGGGGTTCGCCACCTAACGGCGAGTCCAGACGTCAAGTGGGACCGCGAGGTCCGCAAAAACCCGGAGATGGCGCTCAAGGACCGCTCGGAGTGGCGCTCACACCGCAAGTTCATCTCAAGCATGCACTCGAACGCCGTCAACGCGTACCATGACAAGTAGACGCCTTCGTCTCGTGTCTTAAGTGTCTTAAGTCAGCAATCGGTTGCAAACCCTATCAACAAACATCGAACACGCAGTGGTTTCGTCATGAGCCTCGTAGTGTTCCATCTTTTTAGCTCTCGAAGGGCAAACAAAATGAGACTCATATTAGTACAGTGAGAGCCTAGCGAAGATCAAAATCCTGACGCCTCCACGCCGCTCGGTAATCGGTATTTTGCCTCGGGCCAAGAGAGTAGTAATAATATCCACTCGATCTCCTGTTCGGACAAGCAAGCTGACAGCGTCGTGTTTGTGCGCGAAATTCTCTGCAATGACGAGGTAAAGCATAGTCTGAACTCTTCAGATAGAAACACGAAGAAAAGGTCGGACCAAGCGCTCTAGGCGGGGCAGCCGTTGTTGAACAATTGCCGAGCAAGCTGTTCTATTCAACTGGCAAGCGTTTTGATCTTCAAGGCTATCGATCGAATGTCCATGACGTTCAGCTGCTTCGTTTCATCTTGGTGAGCGTTCTGAGGAGAAAGTTTCGTCGCGAGAAGCCTTTAAATCTTTGCAATATCGTTTTACTGAAAGCTTCGAGATGGTTTTTCGATCTGAAGCTGGCAGCTACCGGTAGCGTGTTCGGGACGCAGCAGATGACGCACAATAGAGAAGAGAACTAAAAGCAGGTAGGGGATCCGATATGAGGGTAACGGGCGGACGCTGACTACTTCAGCTGGCAAAAACACGAAAGCGCAGCAGTCCAGCGATCTTACCATAGGCCACAAGTGCGACTCCATAGCAAACAGAGTGCCATAGCAGCGATGGTCTGGCACGGTTGACAACCTCCGGGCCTCAAAATCAGGGACCAGTAAAAGGACAGGCGGCATGTTGAAGTGCGTGTTTGTTGGCTTGCAGCCTGCGACAAGGTCAACGGCCCTCTATGCAGACAATTGCAACCAGGTCAGTCTTTATGCTCCCCATGAACATGTACTAGTGCCACCTAGCACTGCAAGATAGCTAGCTGTCTGTACAGTGCACTGCGAACTAATCGACTCCAAAAGTCGAGCTGAGACCCCACGCCGAACTGAACTCCTCGCGTTCGACCGTTTCGCTGTCTACCATCCTACGCCCTTTCTGCTTGGTCTCTTCTATCAATTTACACATCTAGTCTCATATGTACTGTTTATGTACACGTTGTACCTCACATCAACTATCACAATACTGAAATGAAGTTGATGAAGTTGAAGCGAATCGTCGTTTTGCGTAAATTACAGTTGGATACACCCTAAGGTATCCGCTCACTTTTCTTCCTCACTCGAGAACGTGTCGGGCATGGCGGAAGCGTCGCCGCCTCGGAAACCGGCGGCGCTAATGGAGCCAGCGCGCGCTCTGGCCAGCCATGCGCCGAGTGTCCGAGTGGCTCTCACTCCCACTCGCGCCCCGAAGAAGCGTCGAGTCCCTAGCGGCGCCAAGAAGCGGCCAATGAGCAACAAACGCCGAGACGAACGACTCGCGTCTGCCCATGAGCTGCAGAGGCTCCACGCGATCCATAAACGACAGGAACAGGAGCAGGTACGCACTGCCAGACAGCGATTCGTACCGGACAGTGAAGACGAAGACACAGCAGCGTCATCTTTGAGGTTTGTGACGCTTCCGCCCAAGTTGGTGACGAGCATTTCAGAGGGAAGAGCCAATAATTTGCCCAGTAGGAGGAGGCAATTGCCCCAACAACAACATCCAGGAGGGAATTCAGCCACGTACTTAACGAGAGAGATGTTGGTTCGGAAGTACTTGGACGGGACGTCTCCGGGGCAGAAGAGAGTGGATTCCGTGTCTTCTGCGTCGTCTCGTGCTCCCAGTGAAGCTGCTGCGCGTGCTGCAGCGGCCCTAGAGCAAGGATTGATGTCTTCACAGACGTTCTCGACCTCTGCAGTGCTCACTGATGAAACGTTGGTGTCAATTGCAAGGCGAGCCAAGAAGCGGTTAGAAGCGGCCTCCAAGAAGCAAGTGATGGTGGGCAGGTGGAAGAGGATGGCTCGGTCTAAAGCGGACTGCCAGATGTTCGAGTCCGTCAGCAAGGCCAAAGATCAGTACAGCGTCGTGGCCAAGATGAACTTGCCCTGCAGTCTACGAGAGATCATGAGCGTCTTCTCCACAGACAACGAGGCCGAGTTCCACCGCAGCATGGAGGCAGTTTTCGGAGACCAGTACGTTTACGGCGTCAATGTACGCACGGTGGACTGCGCTCCATACGTTGGAGGAGCCAGCTCTACCCTGCGCTCGAGAGCTGAAGCCCGTAGGGCCTCGGAGCCTGCAGCCTGGAGAGCGAGTGAGGGACCGTCCGGCGCAACGATCCCACCGCTACGATCCGCCAAACTGAAGCTGAACGCTGTGTCTCTTATGCAGAAAGACCGTTTGGTGTGGAAACAGCGCAATATGACGTTCCTAGATTACCTGGAGGAGAAGATCGAGACGAAATCGGTCTCTCGCGTGATGCAGACCATGGATATGCAGGACGAAGAGATGGAGTTCAGTTCCGTCACCATGTCATCGCCTACAGCTGCATCCAGCAGTCAGGAATGTTACTACCAGCAACATAACCAGCACGGAGCGGATTTACACCAGGAATTGAAAGGAATTCTGGCGGGGTACGTGATCCAGGAAGACTCGGAGGAGAAGTTCACGCGTTTCTTCTTCTACGCAACCCACCGCCACCGCCCCTCAGGTCTCCACGGACAGACGAGAATGCCTCGGTCAGCCGTCCACCTATTGCGAGCCATGGTGAACAAGGTGTGTCTACTTGAGACTGTTGTGCTCCGTCGTCGCTTGGGCTACTACCCTTTATCCCGGTTACCGACGTCCGACGATGAAGTTACGATGGCTTCGTACTGCGCTACCTGTTACACGCCCTTCAGTATGCTTCGGAAGAAATATTTCTGCAGACTGTGTGGCCACTACACGTGCCGGAAGTGCTCGGACCTTCAGGATGTCGAGAAAACAGTGGGGCTGGTGGAGAAACACCGCGTGTGCGTGTCCTGTGTACGTCGGGTGAGCTACTGCGTGTTCAGCGTGTGTGCCTTTCCCCCGAAGATCTTGTCCAATGTCAGTGGCAGCAGTTGGACGTCAGCACGATCTCCTAAACCACCACAAGTCGAGGTGGAAGACGACTTTAACCCACCCATTATGGACGACCTCGCGTCGGAAGACATTGAAGACGTTGAAGTTGTTCATCCGAACCAGTCCGGGGCGATTGTGGGGTTTATGTCGGATTTACTGCGTGGGAAGGACAAACAACAAGAGATCAGGAGGCAGGAGCTCGCTACCCAAAGAAGGCAGCGACTACAGCTCACAATAGACGACCTCGGATCATGGGCTCCCAGCCCTCTTCTCGATGCCCAGAGCACACCAAAGGAGTCGATCTCTCTCCTTGATGATAGCTTCTGCACGTCACATTCATCTGCGAGTTCACGCTCACGTGATTTACCTTCGTGGATCTCTCCATCGCCGACGGGAGCGTAAGGAACCACATGTAGTGCCGATACCTATATATTTTTTCTTCCTCGAACGAAGAGGAAGCCACCTGTAGCGTATTGCTACAGTGTACACGCTTGAACTGTGTATACTCGTTGACCTGTTCTAATGAATTTTGAAGCGAGCATCTAAAATAATGTATGAGTTGCCGTATTCAAGAGTAAAGTAGATTGGAAGAGAATGCCCATAAATCCACCATTGAGCAATAGACGTCCTCCACGTATTACATGTAACTTAGCTACACTGCATTAGTGTTGGTCCTCGTGACGTATTACAGGGAGGATTGCATCGATCTCATCCTGAGAAACGCCAGCATTTTGCAGTCGTTTCCTTGCCATCGCCGTCTCCTCAGCGACTCTGACCCTCTTCAGCGCTTGTAGTACGGAAGCTTCCAGTGCCTCCTTCTGACCAATCACCTCTTTCTTTCTTCGCTCAAGCTTAATCAACTGAGCGGTTTGGCTCGCTTGATGCGCTTCGAGGTCCTTAACGTCCCGGTCAAGACGAACCAGAGCGTCGTCCACCGAGTTCATCCAGGCAGCTATCGCATCAAGGCGTTTGGGCCCACAGAACTTCTCAAATGTAGCCGAAGGGTCTGCAAGCTCACTCTTCTTCTGGTTAATTGCATTGAGCTTCTGCTGCAGCTCTCGGTTGGCCTGCGTGTCTTCCAGCACTCGGTCGGGCGTCACCCACTCGTCCTGTCGCTCAGATCCCACCGGGTATTGCACCAGAACCTGGCCCGACCTTTCAGCAGTGCCTTCGCCTGTCTCAATGTCGCTCTGTAGCTCTTTCACCTCCGCATCCAGCAGCACGAAGTCGTGGGAGATGAGGACGGTGTTGCCGACCATGATGGTCATCTCTGGGTGGTACAGTATATCTACCGGTAACGGGCGGTTTGTAGATGGGAACCTACAGATTGCCGTTATGTTGACAGAAGATCTAGATCACCATTAGCCAATCACAATCATAGAGGAAAGCTGCAGCTTATCGATGAGTCTTCCTGAGGAAGTTGCATGCTGCTGGTTGCAAGCCGCCGACAGCTCGGCTTTCTTCTATTTATTATCTTATGTCACTATTACAAGATTGGTAGGGTGTGTTGTCTTCCTGCCCTCTATCACTCTCGTCAACGCAATTGCGGTACACTTTAGCACCGCGGAGGAGTCATCTAGCAGCGGCGGGTAAAATGTCGTCGATCTCTTTCTGTGAGATACCTGCATCTTTGAGCCTCTTGCGTGCCATTGCTGTCTCTTCGGCGACCTTGACTCTCTTCAGATCCCTCGCGACCTCCACCTCTAACTCCGCCTTCTGCACCTCCGCTTCCGCCTTCCTCTTCTTGAGTTGCACGTTACCCACCTCCTGGCTAATGTGATCTCGCACGAGATCCTTCACCTGTTTATCCAGCTTCGTAAGCGAATCGTCCAGTGTCTTCATCCATCCTATCATCGATACAAGCCGTTCCGACCCTGGAAGTGTACTAGGTCTCTTGCTGGACGCGTCCTGTTGCGATGGCTGCACCACGTCTTGTTGCATCGGTCGTGGCGGTTGCACCCTATTATCCGTAGCATTGTGCATCAATAGCTCCTGCTTGGCTTTCTTCTGGCGCTCACGATTGGCCGGCGTGTCCTCCAGCACGTTCTCAGCCTCGATCCACTCGTCCCAGCTTTCAGACCAGTCCGTGAAGTGCACAAAGTACCGATTCGCGCCGCTGTCTCCGTCCACTTCCTCGAGCTTGAGCACCTCAGCGTCAAAGATGAGCAGGTCGTAGTACACGAGCACCGTGTCGCCGGCCTTGATCCCCATCCTCCGGCTAAGTTCCAAATGCAAGCAGCTCTGTCTCTAAGTGCGTGCAATAAACATTTCAACCAATCAGAAAATATAAATGTTGTGTAGACTTCGCCTAGAGACGGAGCAGAGCCAAATGATCCCTATTACAAGACCTGTTGACTTTGTTTGTATGTGAAATAATTTAGGTTTTCAACCAATCATCTTTTTGATAAATTACCTATGAGACGGGTAGTACCGATAATTTCAACCAATAGTTTACAACAAAATTGAAGCGACCAGTCAAAAATCCCCACTCAATTAGCCCCGAAGCCAGTACCAGTACCGAGCATGGCCACCAAGGGCGAGCACGAGAAGCCGGAGACGGTGGACGACGAGCACCAGCCGGTCTGCACTCTCGTTGAGCGTATAGTGAGCTCCATTTTGGATCGTATTGACCTGGTTAATGTGCAGATTGTGAAGAAGGTGCGGCTGGACGTGGACGCCAAGGTCGCGGAGGACGTCAAGAAGGTCAAAATCGACGAAAATGCAGCTCCGCAGCCGGAAATCGGCGGTCACGAGGTCCGTTCTAGTGGGTTTAGTCGCATTATCGTTGATATTGTGATAGTATCTGATACATTTGCGGTGGTTGTGTAGGAAATTGCTGATGAGAAGAACTCCACGACAACGTCGCCCGTGAAGGAGCAGGAGACTGGCGATGATACGAAGGAGAAGGAGGAGAAGGTGGCTAAGCCGAACATTTCGGGCAGCGCCTTTGGTGGATTCAGCGCCTTCAGTGATAAAAATGCCTTTGCGACGTTTACGACTCCGGTGGATTCCAACGGCTTCGGCACCAAGGCTTCGTCCTCGACGGATACGGGCTTTGGGGGATTTGCTACCACAACGTCCAGTGGATTTGGAGATTCTACTCCGTCAGCTTCTTCGGATGCGACTACCTCGAGTGGATTCGCTTCGTTCCAGAGCAAATCCCCCGTGACCTTCGCGTCGTTCGCAGCAGCGCAGCCGACGACCGATGGATTCGGCGCGAAGGCGTCCGCGGCATCGGCAACAGACTTCTCAGATGCGGAAGTAATGAAGAAGGTGGAACCCGTTGTGCCGGCGTTGACAGAAGCTGAGGTACGCGAGTATTGAAGTGTTTTCGATGCTACAGAGGGCAATACCTCACGTTGTTTTGTTGCTACAGTTGGCGAATGGGGAAGAAGGCGAACAGATTTTGGTCGAGGTAGCCACTTTACATCAGGACGGGGCAATGAAGAGCTTAAGCTAATTTGTGTTGCTATTTTCTTCACGCAGAAACGTGCTAAGCTGTTCAAGTTGGTGGAAAAGGACTACGCAGAGGTTGGTATTGGGCCCTTGCGGGTGCTGAACGCAAAGGACGCGAAGGCTGACGAAGACAAATCAACGGCGCGAATTGTGATGCGACGCGAGTCGTACCCGCACGGACCCGGTACGAAGCTGCTGATGAACGCAAGCTTGAGTTCCTGTCTGCTGTGCGAGAAGAAGACAGAGAAGACGATGCTGCTGTCTGTGCTGGAGGCGAATGAAGACCCGGAAGCCGAGAAGCAGTTCGTCCCAGCGACATATCTGATGCGGTTCGGAAGCCCAGACGACCTGGACATGGTGATGATGCGGATCCAGTCGCACGCGAACTCGACAGCAGTCGCGTCTTCCAGTTGAGACTGAGGGCGACCCGCTTGAGCTGTAGAGCTCAGCTCAAGCCGTGTAGCGATATTGGTCCAGCTGACGATTGGAGAAGTCAACAGTGCTGGGCGTATGCCGGTCGGGTCGGCAGTGCTAGAAGATGAAGCCATGCCGTGATACCAGTGACATGCTACCTTCAGTGCGCAGTTATCCGTTAGATAAACAAGTTACAGGTGAAATCCATTCCTCAACATACACAGTTCTGGACTCAATTGACGATCACCGAAATGAAGTTGACTAAAATTTGACTACCATGAAGTCTAGAAAATATCGATGCGCACAGAAGCGCTTCATTCTCTAACGCTGTTGATATGGACCCGCTCGTCTCTGCTGCCGGCAACGGACACTTCGACACTGTCAAAAGCGTTATCGCTTTGGGGTCTGACGTTAACGTCGCTGCCACTGACGGCGTCACGCCCTTGATATCTGCGATTCGGAACGGCCACGTCTCAATCGTCGAGTTTTTAGTGGAAAATGGAGCTGATGTTAGCAAAACGGACTCGGCCGGTTGGAAGTGGTGCGGTGGCTATTGGAACAAGGGGCACACATCGACCAGGCCAACCAAATCGGGTCTACTGCGCTTTTGAAGGCTGCAAGTGGTGGGCACATTGACATCTACTCGAGAAGGAGGCAGCTCTCGACGTGTTCACTACGGATGGGTACACACCGTTTCTCTTTGCTGCTCTCAATGGACACATAGAGGTGCTGGAGCTTCTGCAGGAGAATGGAGTGGATATTGAGCGTTCTACGAGGGAAAGGTACACCGCTTTGCACTTGACAGCTCAAGAGGATCAAGTCGATGTCGTCGAGTTTTTGGTTGAGATGAAGGCCAATGTTGAAGCAGGGGGTAACAGTGGAGCCGCATCGCTATTACATTCTGCAGTAAGGAGAAAAACTCAGTGTGGTGCAGCTCTTACTGGAGTACAGGGCTGATATCCACGCTACCGATTCTACTGATGGAACAGCTCTTTATTGGGCTGCTGTAAACGGAGACGTATACGTCGTTAAGCTCAAGACGCTGTTGTGGATGCTATCAGGAAGAATGGAATGACTCCTCTCATCTCTGTCGCTTTGAATGGGCAGACCGAAGTGGTGAATTTACTGTTAGATCATGGGGCAGGCATCTCATTAGGGAGCAGCGTCGGTGCTACGCCCTCAATTACGCCGCAGAATTTGGTCATGTCGGTGTGGTTGCTGCTCTGCTGAAGAACGGAGCTGAAATTGATGCAGCGGACAAGGAGGGGGCTACACCTCTATACGCTGCTGCAAGGTTCGGGCACACTGAGGTGGTGCGTCAGCTATTGGGAAGAGGAGCTGATGTGAACGCTCAGGCTCGCAACAAAGAGACCGCATTGCGCTTCGCTATCTCTGCAAACGCAGTGTGCGTCCAGTTGTTGTTAGATGGAGGCGCTGACATCGCTATGACTGGTAGCAACAATTGTTCCCCACTTCAAGGTGCAGTAACTTCTGGTCTTGTCGACGTGGTGACATTTTTACTATCCAGAGGTGCTAACTGCAACTCTGTGGATGATGATGGAGATACTTCCCTCCACGAAGCTGCTTTAAACGGACATTCAGAGATCGTTCGCTCAATCAAGTTCTAAAGGGCCCAGCAAACCCACGCACAGTAAACCGGACTGGTTCATTGCGAGCTGTGAAGTTCAGAAAGAACAACATCCTTTCTCTGCCGGCGCCTATGGTAAAGTGTGTCGAGGCTGGTGGCTTAGTACCCGAGTCGTGGTCAAGACTGTGACTGTTGCTACT
>LGSM01000637.1:0-21809 GCA_001314345.1 Phytophthora multivora | reverse complement strand
CACGCATGCGCTGCTCCCGCCGGTGTACTTGTCGTCGTGCTGGATTTGTTGTGGCGTTTTCTGAGACGCCGCAGCTGAGAGTGGGAGAGATAGCCAAAGCTTATAAACCAATAATACCTTATTGACCAATGAGGACACGTGTCGGCGGCGTCGGCTGCTGTCGGCCAAAAAACGCTATGGGCTGGGGATTTGGTAAGCAGTCAAATGAGGTTCTTGACGTTGACAAAATGAGCATACAAAAACGATATATTGCACATATACATTACCGGCCATTTGCAACCCGGATTGTATTTCTGGCGATTCTAGGTCCGTGATTGGCCAGATGCATGGTATGGACAAGGAATCTTGGGTACCGCGTCTGAGAACTGAGGTGCCGATCTCAACTTTTGTAGCGTGGACAATAGCAAACTGCAGTCTCATTAGCAACTCAGTACCTATACAAACAACTAGTCAGGATTGCAAATTGATTAAGTGCAGAATCCCAATAGAATAACCAGGGACCGTGCACTGGCTTGAAATGGTGCAAGAAGAGTAGCGGGCCCCGAGAAAACATAATCATGACAAGTCGCTACAAGCCCGAGCTCGTCAAGTTTATGGCGTACAAGGATGGCGTACAAGGATGGCGTCGAGTACTGTCGCGATCACGTCTTCACCATGGAGGAGTTGCTTGGCATCACCTCTGATCACATATGAGCGAAGTACAGCGATCTCGGCATGAAACGCACCGAGAACTACAAACGATTCAGCCAATATTAAGGCGAATAGCGATGCAGCCCGCCGTCCGGCAAGGAGCACCAACGTCTCCTGTAGTTGTCCCGGCGATGAGTGTCCCCCACCTCTCAAAGTGACCGAAAGACTTGTTCGAGCTCTGGCACGAGTTCCAGTTTCGTAATGGCGGACTTGAGCCAGCTAAGGACTTCACACCGATTGAATGGGGCGCCAACAAGGTCGGCTTTCTCGAAGAAAAGTATTTTGGGACATCGTAGCTACGCACATTCGTTCAGGCTACACCAGTGACACTGCGATCGACAAAGCTTACTCTGTGTATGGTAGGCAGCTTCCTGTCTCGAGCATCCTGACTGCTCTCCGTGCTGACCGTAAGCTTGGTGGCCATCCCAGTCTCCGTCTATAATCTTTGCCTTGTACTAATCAATTCATATCAGCCAATCAAAAGCTAGTTGCAAACCGGGTTGACCACCAGGTCGGTATTTATACAGTACGGTTCCTGTTTCCAAGGAAGCCGGCTCGCCGACGCTATAACGCTGCTTGCCTTGCTCCGACAACTACCCGACTTAGCTGCCGGAGTGTTATCCGCCTTCATCGACTACATCTAAACCATGACGACGTTTCTTCCAGGTCTCACCTGCGGCGCATCGAGATAAGAAGATAAGGTGCTGCCCTGCAAGCGGCAAGACTTCGCCAAATAAGCAAACATCCTGGGCTGGAGCGAAGACTAATCTACTGAACTAAGGAAATAAGCTGCAGATCGCCGGTGCGACTGCTGCAGCGGATAGATCCGTTTCGAGGTCGCAAAGGACATTGTACTCAGACTATTGTTTGGGCACCAGAATCGCCAAAGCAGATACGGACGCGCTAAAGTTACGTTCATGGACTCCTCTATCTTCTCAATCTTGTATTGACGTACTGCACAATACATGTAAACGTGTACTGAAATATCCAGAGCTTCGTCGTGCAACTGCACAGTCTTTGCATTGTTATACGACTGTGCATCTGTGGCCCATATACACGAATGTAGCCACAATGAGCAGCGTGCATTGGCGCTGAAGTGTAAAGCGATGCAACAGGCTTATCTTTACGTAGCCACTGTCATCACCAGAACACCGAATCCGGCGAGCTCAAGGCTTGGGTGAGTTGGAAGCCCTCACACGAGCCGCTTACCTCGTTGGCACTGGCTGAAGCTTGGAATAACGCTCCATACCTTCGCCGTCCGCGAATATCTGCTTTACAAGCTCTATATTCGGCTAACACTCGGCGCGACGTTGACAGCAACGCTTCTTGCATTTGAATGGTAACTGCGCGTCGACGAAGGCTTCTCCAATACGACGGCGACACCGGGAAATACAACTTGAGCGTCGTGCCGTACGGCTTTGGTATGACCTTGCCGAGGTCAGAGTGTAAAGCACCGTGCCGAAGGCGAACTTCTACAGCGCCGTGCCGAAGCGAAAGTTGTTGGAACGTCACGCCGGCATCGGTTGTCTCTCCAGCACAGTGCCTAAACATCAAGCGAAAAACCACCGGAGACAGAAGACATCCGATCGTCTAGGCACCCTCATACGACCTGGTAGTGAACGTGTGGGGCATCAAGTGCGTTAAGCAGAAGACGCCGTCTTCTGCACCATGACTCCTGGTTGAGATGGTACTGACAATATCATGCCGAACACCCAAAAGAAGCAGGTCATGGTCGCTGATGTAGCCAAAAGAAGCAGGTCAGGATCCTTGATTTCTTGGAGAAGAGATCAGCGAGGCCAGTCACAGCGTGTACCACCGCTCTAGAGAACACAATGACGGATTATGTCATGTACCACTTCATAATAATGGCCTTTTCAGTGACGCCGAGGATCTTCGTGAGTTCACGCAGCTGGATCTCTCTATTGAACTAGATCGTCTGCGACTTGGCTGGGAATACTTAAAGAAAGTGACCCAACTGAAAACATAAAATGGGCCATTATTACTACTTCTCGCCTAAGATCGCGTAGCTTCTATTAGACTTTAGGGGGACTCTATCTCTGCATTCCAAACATCATTGCAGGGGCTACACTCCCCTTCAAACCACACATCGATACCACGAGCAGGGACCGCTCGAGTGCATGCGCACGAATAAGCCGTATGCCAACTTAGACAAGTGCGTCTTCGGCGCGGAGAAGATCCCTTTCCTCGGGTGCTTCATTGGGAAGCGATGCCTTAGAGCGGATCCTGCCAAGGTCAAGGCCATTCTGGATTGACCGGTTCCGGTGAACCAGAAAGCCTTGCGCAAGTGGCTTGGCTTACTCAACTACTTACACAAGTACAGCGCTACCTACGCTGATATGGCTCGGCCATTGTCCAATCTCCTTAAGAAGGATGCACCTTGGTGCTGGGACGTCGTCCATGACGAGGCCTTTAAGGCCGTTAAGGAGAGTCTCCTGCATGCGCCCATCTTAGCGCTTCCGGACCCGGATCGTCCGTTTAGTGTCGTCTGTAACGCCTCCGATTTTGCAATCGGTTGTTCTTTGCTACAAGCCGACGCTGAGGGCCGTGAACGCGTTATTGCGTTTGAGTCTCGGCAGCTCAAGGCTGCTGAGAAGAAGTACCCAGTTCATAGAGCTACTTGCAATGAAGTATGCGCTAGTCAAGTTTAGAGTACATTCACTCGGCTCTAAGCCCTTCGTGATCTATACCGATCATGCGTCATTACGCACCGCGACTCAGTCGCCTCACCTATCACAGAGGATGGCAAGATGGTTACCCTTCTTCGCCGAATACAACTTCGAGGTGAAGTATAAGCCGGGGCGGCTTAACGAAGTGGCCGATGCGCTTTCGCGCAGACCAGATTACGAGTTACCTGTACCACCTCGGATTTGTGGTCATGATACACGTAGTACCTAGTAATACGTACGGATTTGCGAAAGCGAAGTGCTTTTGTTTTGAATTACATACGTTTGCAAATGCCTTACAAAAATGAGGGTTTTGTTTAAAGAATTACTGTTGATTTTTTTCCTAAACGTGGTCCACACTAATTACATTTCACAGTAGACGACCAGTAATCGCCCAGGGTACTTGTATTTAATCATAATTATCGTGAACGGATTATTGATACAGTAGGGTCTGTTTTCAGAAACTTCGTTGTGGATTACCCAGTAAACGTTAAAACAAATGAAAGTAATTGCCAGTTTGTCGGCAACGGTCAAGTACTTGAGAAGCCACACTACTTAGTAGTCTTGCGTTTTTTCTGCAAGGCAGCAGTTTGGTCGCCATGCTGACCTCCGTTTGGTCGTCATGATGACCGCCGCCATCATCTGACTTCTCCTTATTCAGCGACACCAGACCACCGTCATCATCTGACTTCTCCTCCTTCAGGGACGCCAGACTTCTTTTCGGCGCAGGGGAAATTGATTTCTCAGTGTTTATACCTTTGGCTGGAGTTGGAGCGGGCCGATCGATCATATCCTTGCATTTTAGGTCTTGGAGCTGAGTCGTAAATTGGCAGCATTCACCCCGAAAAAGTTTCGGGTTCGTAAACCGGGCGGCTGTGACCATTTGGCCACAAGTAGGAAGACCTTCAGAAGTCTCGTCTGCATCCAAGATGGTTCCGGTCATTAAATCTTTGTCAACAGAATACTGGCTGCTTGCGTAATTGTCTTCGTAGTTCTGCGCAAAAATAGATCGTTAGTTAACTCCGCTATTGTGAAAATTAGATAAACATATAACTGACTGCTTTAAGCATATCGTCCGTTTCCGGAGCAAATAGGTCCGTAAGGTGAATGCGAAGGAGGCGTCGACTATCTCGCAGAGTATGCGCTGTCAAAAACACGAATCTCCCGCAGATCTGGGTGTTTTCGGTGGTTAAGCTTTCTTTATTTACGTAGTCTACGAAAGCTATCATTATGACAAAGAGAGGTGATGTATACCCTCATTAAAATATTGCAGAAGCTACGCACGTACCCTGTTTGGTAGAAATCTTACGAGGTGCAGTGTCTTTGTCACTTTCTCCGCGCTGTTGAAGAGGGGGCTTGTAGTCTTTTGTAATTGGGATGCCGTCAATTTCCATGCTGAGTCACGGCTTGGAAGGAGGATGATAATTAAGAACTGAAAGAGAATATGGTCGAATTGGTGAAGCTGTCGTTAACGGCGAAGAAATCTAAGAAAAGGGAGAAGTAGCCACAAGAGTCTAGAACTGGAGAAATATATTATTACTATCTTACTTACTCTATATGTGGGTGCCAGAAGCCATCACGTCCAATATCCATGCGCCACTTAGTAGTACTCAGATTTTGTTGCAGTGCTTTAAGGCCATTTTTGCGGAATCCAGCCAATAAAGACAAGCAACGAAGCTGCGCAGCACGTCGGACGCGCGACGTTCCAACATATAGGTGGTCGAAGAGCCATTTCGGAGCTCCAGGAATGCCCTCCAGGAAACGTAGTACGCGTTCCAGTGTGGCCCCCTGAGCTTTCCAGACCGTCATAACAAGTGCTAGCTCTACAGCCAGTTGACTGTACTTAATCTCAACTGTTCTGGGTATTAGCGTTCGTGCCAACTTTACTGTGTACTTGCCCGGGTTGTGTGTAATTAGACCAACCGGAATTATGCTACTGCGTTGTGTAGTCGCGATCCAGCAGGGTCGCATACCCATTCCGTTTCTAAATTGTTTTTTGGCGGTCAGGCAGTTGCGGGGACGATTTCACCAGAAGGCATTACCAATTGGACATTAATAAAGTCGGGTGGGTAAGGTAGATCAACGATATCACCGCTACGGACTGGAGCTGTTGCTAAATGCTGTTGCATGGTTTCAGTAATGTCATGATTATCCCAGGCCAGAGACACGAGCTTGCAAAATGTTCCGTTGGCAACCCCCCATTCCACGTTTCCGTTTCCATTATCAAGGGTTTGAGCGATTCCACCTCTTACGAAGTAGCCAAATAGGTTTGGGTAGTAGACTGCATTGTAGAGTAGCTCATAAAGCGCTTCTGGTACATCCGGAAGTGGCTTTCTCCAGCGAAAAGCTACTGTACTCGATGTCATTGCTTACAGTACAGCTGTACATGCTGTAAGTGCAGCTTTGTCAACACTACTTGTAACTAAGATGGTGGAATCATTCATCCAAGCAGGCTCACGTGTTACTTCGGCAGCCGTAAGCTCGTGAGTTATCACATTGACAACATCATTATCCAGTGGTTAAAACCCCTTGATAGTTTCGGGGTTGCTAGGGGTACTCTGGAGGCAGTGAACGAAAAGCTTCAAGGAGTTTTTTTTCTGCGTAGGGCATTCGTGTGCACGCTGCTGGGTCTCGAGAATGAAGACGCGAAAACGCCGTAATAAGTCACGAGCATGAACGATTACAGCGTTGGGATTAGGCTGATACATCGCTTTGCAAAGCGGAGTTCCCATTAGTGCTTCTAGCTGCAAGAAATCGCCTGACTGATAGAGAAAACATTTACTATAACAACATGAAACCGAGATAGTGAAAGTTGAACAGGTAATAACATCGTAACGTACCCATAGAATAGACTTACCACCAAAAGGAAGCTCTGATCTGTAGACAAGCCGCAAGCGCTTGTTCATTTTAACAGATAACTCTCTTCCAAGCATCGAAACTTCATCAGTTACGACAAGCCCTACGGTGTTGTCAAATACCAAACGCAGTTCAGCAAGCTTAGTTGCAGAAATGTGGTTATTGTCTCGGCCAACCTTAAATGCTCCGTAACACGTTTGACCGCCTGAAAACTGACTGGCGGCTGCTCCAGTAGGACACGTTATAACCATTTTCATTCCTCGCCGTTCGAGCTCTTCTTGAAGTTTGTGGATTTCCCAGTTCCCGCGCCACCATGCATAAATGTAAGCGTTTGTACAGGTTCCGGCTTATCCAGGTTTGTTAATATCCGGTCAATTATCTCCTGTTGCTCGGGAGACGGTATACCGCAAGAGATTGTAGAGTGTAGTCGTGGCTCTGCAAGCGGATTATTCACTCCTCCATTTTCATTTTCAGAGTACGAAGGACCCTCACATGGCACGTTTTGGTGTGAGGGTATTTTCTCAATTCAGCGCGCTATTGATTGAAGGCTGGGAGATGGGTGGTCCAACTCACCATTGTTTCCAATGTCGAATATGCTAGTTTGCAGATCTGCAGTATTCAAGGTGCGTATTTCTTCCGTTATCGCTGGTTCATTTTTACCATCCATGACCGACCAGAATGTTGGTTGCACAGCTTCAACACTGTCCCGATGAGTAGAATTTCCTAGCGCGGCAGCTCCTGTCAACCTGTATGTGGAGTCATCATCATTAAAAAGAGTTTCATCCGCTTCTGGATCATTACTATGACCACGGTTGTGCCGTGCAGCGCTGTCTGGTTCGCCAAATGGAGCTGTATTCTATCAGGTTGCGTTTCGAGCTCGCCATTCCAAGCACAGTTTTTCGTTTTTGCTACTTCGAACCCGCTTTTGAATGAAATTATGAACTATTCGGTATCGTTGGCGCATTAGAAATGGAGCATGAGAGTGATCCCACGCAGTACATAATGCCGCGAACCCCGCCGCGCTGCTATTAAATTCCGTGCGGCCGTCATGGTTCCATGGTACGCCTACGGATATAATATATCTTGCGAGATTGTCCATGTGTTTTCCACCAGTTTTTTGACGTGGACACAAAGGGGGGGGGGGGGGGGGGCACCAAACATCGGAGTAAGCATCTTTGCTCGAATTACAGCCACATAGTGTGGGAAGAGCGGTTGCTTTGAATCCAGATCAAAGGTATTGCGACTTTTGCGGCCTCGACCAGTATTACTTGCTCCACGTGGCTGTCGAGCTACGATATCCACAATACAGTAAAATTCCACAGGTGTATAGTCACGAAAATGGTCTCCGCGGTATCGATAAGACTCAACTTGAGTAACAAAGACTAATTCGCCCAATACTTTGTATGATCGGGTACCCTCTGTAGCACGTCGATCGCTCAACGGCGAATTAGAGAACGTGGGATCGTCTGAATCCGCAAAGCTTGCAAGGTTTTCTATACTTTTTCAACCGACACAGCACTATCAGCAGTAGATCCCGATGGCGGTGCCATTTCGTCTTCGATCCCATCGTTATCCAGGTCGTCGCCTTCCTCAAATCCACCCGTGGAACTGGTTTCTCCATCGATATTACCACAATCCGTTCTCAATGCTTTAATAAACCCACGAGGGAAAACATACCAAAATGACTCTGACGACATGTTTGATTTATGGCCAAGAAGCGCATAAACCATCAGCGGTAATGGCCATTCGTGGGCACCTCCAAACGCGTTCACCGTTCGTGTAGCCAGGTATTGTGCCTGTCTTACCGATGTATCACTATCCACAGCTACACTTGGGTACTTTAAAACATCGTCCAGAGCAGTTAACATCACGGGGGCTGCATTTTTAAACCGGCACCTTCCTTGGTCATGTAATTTTGTTGGTACTCGTCGGCCATGTCTCCAGCGTCTTCTCCATTCATTACACTTGAATTGCAATGCGAACCAGTTAGGCCAGAAAGAAGCGAGTTTGTCTCAATGAACATACCATCTGTCTTTGGCCTAAATTGCTCCCACACAATCGAACCACTTATATGAGGGCGAGGAAATTCTCCATTTGATAAATCGTATCCAGCATCCAACTTTTCTTCAAGTAACAGATCCAATGGAGAGCCCTGAATTGTCCTATTGCCGGAATCAGATTTGTGGATATGCAAAGGCCGTGTCTTGCCCTCGTGAACGCCCGCAGGACGACACAGCCGACACTGAGTTTTCCCACGTTTCCCTTTAATACAGGTCTTTGAGTGGCAATACGTATTCGTAGTAACTATAGATTTTTCAACCATGTTGTTGAACATCTTGAGATTACTTCTCGCTTCTGGTAACGAGACTTCGCACGCACGGGGTAGCGGGCTTTGGATTTCAGATTTCTGTCGATTGGCCAGCCAGCTTCGTGTTTCCGGAGATAGGCGACTCGTGCGTACGGCATCCATCCACTCAGTAATATACTGCCGAAGACCTTCGTTTGCAGCACCCCAAGTCAAAATCTCTGGTGTAAACGACGGCCCGTATACGGTCATATGCAAATACAGGCGTCCGTCGATCTGTGGCTCCACAACACTATTGAAACCCGCTACCTTTTCGTATGCTTCAGCTTCCCGTTGTGTATAATTACGACTAACTTTGTGCGAAGCCGGGCAGCGAAGAATTGTTTCCTGAATAAGTTTCATTTTTCCTTTCAAAAGCAAGTGCTGCAAGAGCGGGGTATCCATTAGAAATAGATAGTCGAAGCCTGGGACTTCGTCTCACATCGTCCGTAAGATCTTTCCACTGCAAGTTCGCTTTACCGTATTTGCTGCTATCGTCATTCCATGTTTTGCATTTCCGTAGCAGCGCAATGTGGTGTAGAGTGAGATCGTCGTGCTCCGGAGGCGCAACCGTAACCCAAAATTGAGGTAGTCCAAAGCGATGACGCATACCGTCTAACTTCCGCCGCGTTGCTGCTCGCTCAAACGGCGAAAAAGCCACTGTGCCTCCAACAACAGAAAGCACTCGCAATAACCCAGCATTCAACCGCTTTGCAGCAGGTGATTCGGGTTCATTTCTTGCAGCAACCAGTGATTCTTTAAATTCAGGGGGGCTTGCAAGGTGTCCTAGTCTTTTAACATTGTTGCGTGTGTTGTTGCAGCACGAGCTGCTTCACGCACGCCAGCGTGACTTTGCAACTGATTAAAAAGTGTTGCTATCAAAGTCACGCTAGAATCAAATCTGCTATCATAATAGCACAACAAGTGCTTTAGAAGGTTCTGTGGAAATGACCCTGACGGCAGCATATCCCCTCCCATCATAAATAGCGTAGGAAAAGCTCCAGCAACTAAATGACCATTTTCGTCCCATTCTACTATCGGAACCGCCCCTCTTCGAACGACAGCAACATTGCCTTCAACCCCAACTGTATCCATCATAGCATCAATGATCGTAGATCGAATTTTATCAGTTTGACTCTGGGCAGACTGTAAAACAGCAGCCTGTTGGAGTAATAAGCCATCAGTATCAACATTGCTGGTCGCATCGGCACCAAAACGCTCAGAGTTTATTGCATCATCAACGGCATGCAGTGCGTCGTCGTTGCTGATGATCACATCTTTTTCAATTGATTCCTGTAATTCGGCCAACTTCTTCACTTGCGCTTGTGAGCCGTCGATTCCAATATTTTCCTTTCGAAAGTAACTCTGTGTTTCCTTAAGAACCAAGAGCCATTCGAAAATTGCTGCACTCGGTAGCTCATACAGTCGGCGATAGAAATGTTTTTGTGATCTCCATTCTTCCGAAGGCCCTATAAAAGTCACACGTGGCTTCCAATCAATATCCGTGGCTAGGAGAACTTTAGCACAAGATTAAGGGCCACTTGAAGGAAAACAAATAGCGTGGCCACTGCAATGTTTGCCCGACAATGAAATTTCGAGCCCAAAACACCGAGCAGGAGCAATACAGTTCGTCGCAACAGCGCTTAACTTTGGAAGTTCTGCAGAGCGTCCGTAGTCGTGGCCACTGGCGAGGCTAAACTTCGACTTTCGAGGATTGTGCGCACACTTTAAACAGATATAATACGTTCCGGGTCTTTAACCAGCTCTGGGTTGAGATAATATCTCAATTCATCCGGCCCCACTAGAATTTGCACATATTTGCGAGCTTTGCCTTCAGGAAGATGCCCATCACATTCGTTATACTCATCGTTAGATACACGAAATGTTTCTGGTAGACGCGCGAATGGAAGACACACGTGCCCGCGCTGGCCCACTAAAAATTCGCAGCAAGAAGCACATGCAACAATTTCACTTAGTGTTGGATCGACCAACACTGCGGATGCTTGGCAACGTGAATATACTACTAGACCAGGAGGATCATCCTGAGCACGCATTATTCGCTCTCGCACCGATTCACTTTATCGAACGTGCTCGTCGTTAAAAACGAACGCTTCAGGATAGCTTCCGCAGCAGTAGTAGTAAGCCAGTGCCAGTCTCGGATCAGATGTGTAGCTTTGTCCAGTTGCCAGCACCGCTTTATCATCCTCTGAGACCGTGTTTTGTTGCAAAATTGTTCCAGCCAAAGGCTGGAGAAGTTCGTCGAGGTGGTGTCTAGTCTGGTATGCTTTGTCTGCAAGATTGATACCATCATTAAAAGGGTTTTGATAGAAATATAGCCACTAGTAAGATATGCACTCCCAGTACGGTCCTTCTACCTTTTTGACTTCGTTTTTTTGTGTGCTTTTGGCTCCTCATCACGTCCGTTGCCTTTACTCTGTTCGCGGGGTTTCTTATTCTTTGCACGGTATTCGCGCATATAAAGCGCTCGCTCGCGCTTTCTATTAAGCTCGCTTTCATTTAACTTCTGGTTGAGAGCGACATTGTCGCCTCTATCGTCATCGCCAGCATTTTGGTTACAGCTTCTGTCCTCGGTTCGTGAGCCTAAGGCTGCCTTGTTACACTTGGAACGCTGGTCGCTCATGTGATATTGTGAGTAAAACAACTGTGGACCCGGCAAACTGTCAAACCGTAGCAAACGCCGTTTGCCAAACGGCCAAATCGCAAACTGTCAAACAAATCGGTGCCACGATTCAGCCAGTACTTACGGTACTGACAGTATCAGTGATAGACTGTCAGTGACAGTGCTGTGTCTGCAAATGCTCTTTTATGTCTGGTTTGAGATTGAAAGCTGTTGCCACTTGTGTACAGTTTGTGCGGATGTTGTGTATAGGTGGTGTGGTTTTTAGTTACGCGTTTTGGAAAGAATTATTCGTGTGAGAGCTGTCCATCCCTGTTAGGTATTCCAAGTATAAACACGAGGTTGGGAACTGATACGACAGCGCGAAGACGAAGGGGAACAGGTTTGACATCGTATCGCTCAGCAATGAACTGTCGACCAGGAACGGAGCCACCTTAGCGCCCATGAACGACTGAGGAGGTTGCCGCAGTGGCGTGAGGAGTAATTATTTCGTGTCACCCGCCCTTCTGCTCATACAACTGGAAAAGGACGTCTCACCAGACGCAAGTCCTATGTGGAGGACTTCCCTGGATGAACGTGTCGTCGCTCAACCATCCCAGCAGAACACTGTCCAGGGTGGGTGAGGCGAGGGTGGTGGTCTGCGATCGTTGGTACACGCCACTAGTCGAGTGGCTGACGGAGTTCTACTCTACCATTCACAATATAAAGCGAGTCACGAGTCGTGACTCGCTTTATATTGTGACTCACGAGCGTCTGCAACGTCATGCGGCCGGTGATGTCAGTCTGGAATATGCCTGTCCAGTACCGAGCGGCTTGTTTCTAGCACGACGTCAAGTTCAGAGGTAGCGATAAACTGCATGTCTCCAGTCGCTAGCATCGTGCAATGAGTCGCTGCGCGTTTCCCCAGTCCGGAAATTCCTGACACAAACGGTCTCTCTCCGTCCTAGGTGTTGGCCTGTACGGCAGCTAAGAGATCAGCTATGCTCTCAGACATTAAGTCAAAGAGCTACAGCAGACCCCCCAGGCTTTGTCACCACACAGCTGCAGCTTCTTGGAAGTCGTGCGTACGCCTACAGTATCGTGGACAGAGTACCGCGCCAATGCTTTGGTTCCAGACCACTACTCGTAGCTAGTAAGCAGTCCTGCTCATGACCCACTACAGAGGCAGAACTGAGGTTCGGCTAACATGTCGGAGCCGCACAACAAAAACGCTCGTGGGTGCCATAGCGACACTTACATCGGCGCGAGTCAAGATCTGATTCCCCAGTTTCTGAACAGTGTTCAGGGCCAGTCTCTATTCTCCCTCAAGCCTTTTTATGTCGTCTAATCTAGCCACCTCCGACATGCAACAGAAACCTGGTTATATCGATTCTGTTTATGTCGGAGATATGTCATAGGCTGAATATGCCCGACTTGCATAAACTACTCACCTACTAAAGGTGATACAAAAATGCTAATGTCCTTTGGCAGAGGCTCTGACATGGTAATCGCTTGTCAGATGGTCAGTGGATGAGGGGTTAACTTACAGCAGCCTTGCTACCCGCGTATCAAGTCTAATTTTGCGGAATCCATATTCATTTATGAAGAAGGTCGTTGACCCCTTGTCTACCGACGTCGTAACTTACGCCATAGCGAAATCAGTATGTCGTAACTTACGCCATTGACCGTTCGACAACAGGAAATGGCTCGGGACACACTGTAGTATAGTCAAATAAAAAAAAACAAGATGCAAAAGGTCTAACGATCAGTCTTAGAAACAGGGCGATGTTAGGGTGGGGAAGGAGATACGGCGTGCGAGGGAATGCGATACGCGTATCCAACACCGCCACTGTCAATCTGCCACTCATTCTAGAATTTGCTCGATGGCGCGGATCAGGATGAGCGCCCGCGGAAAACTCGCTGTTGTTTAGGCTGCCACCCAATACCCCGACTTTCAGCACCTGTGGCGCCAACTACTAGAAGCCGAATGGGCTGCAAAGCGCATAAGCGGAATCGAGACGGAGTGGATATATGTTTGTCCAGAGCGAGGTAAAATATTCGAAGGGGAGGATGCTGTTGTCGCTTACGTAGGTGCGGCGGGGGTTGCTGAAAGTCTTCAATGCCGACCACGAGACGAAACGCGAAGAGAGCAACTGCCAAGCGGATGAATGGATCCAACAGGAAGTCAGCAGCGCTTGTAGCGGCGCTGTTGCTGTGGGTGTTTGCGCGCCCTAAATTGACACAAGTGCTCAACTCTCTCCGAACACGCTGGGTGAATTCTTTGGCGCATCTAGCGGCTCAGAGGTCGATCTATCGCCAGCAGCTGTTGCCCGGGCATTTGGCTTGTCGCCGAGCGAGTTACAAGGTGAGAAGTCGGAACAGAGTGCGGCCACAAGCTAAACTTTACTGTCGGAAGCGACTGGAGCAAAAAGTGAGCCCCCACTGGCTGATTTGCCACCTCCGACGACGGGCCGAGTGCTAAGACCCCGATTTGCCGTTAAGAATGACGTCAATTTTGTTGCTGAGGGCGAGGACATGGAGGCATATATGAGCTTAAGCACGGGCGAGAGCGACGGTGGTGGGTCGCTGATGTGGGTGAAGACACCAACGCTGCCTCCGCTGATGATGATGGCGTTATGTCGGAGGTAGATGCATTGCATTTGGATGAAGCGTTTGTCGCGTCTCAAATTAGAAACGACGCAGTCGGCACGACCGGAGGAAAGGAACGCGCATCTGTGTTGCGGAGCATTGTCTGGGCGGCACCGCCGTCGGATTGTGAAGAAGGAGGCTCTTCTTACCCTGGATTAGCTGTGGAAGGTGCGCAACCTAGGCTTGAATTGCGTAGTATTTGCCACTCCCCACTGATGATTTTTTCTTCTTCTTCATGTCGAAGTCGCTGTGGGTAACGGTCAATGCTGAGGCTAACCGCTACGGATAAGAAAGCTCCACGCACAGGTTATACTAGCGAGACAAGGAGGGCTTTTTCGTGGGAGTAGCCAACACCAACCCGAAACTATTGTGAAGATTCGCCGACGCTTGAAAGCATCTCCAGCTTACCAGACCCATGAAATTTTGCACGTGGTTGGCCTTCTCATCGCACGTACGCTGTGCCCACAAAAGCGCTGTTTTACGCTAAGGCTCAATAACCACCCCGTGTCTAGAAGCTGTAACCGACTACTACCGCTGGATGGACGAAGTTGACGTGCGCAAGAAACTCCGCCATCAAACGTTATCTCTGCAAACATCTACAAAGTTCAAGAAGTACTATAAGTACTTACTCCTGGGATTTATTGACCTTCCGCCAGTGAATGCATATATCTTACACTAGGTGACAGCACGACTCGCAGGGACGACGGCAACGACTCGAGGAGAATGGTTTACCATCCTCCAAAACTAATTTCTGAAGTTGAAAGCCGTTTACTTTGCCGGTATCGTCGTGACGCCGCCCCGTCAACACCTCGAAGCGGAGACGGACATCTGTTCGGCTCTCGCATGCCCTCGAGCAGTACGAAGACTGGGTGACAGTGAATGGCGTTCAAAAGGGACGCCTGCGTTCCTGTAACTTTGCGGTCTGTTGAGAATCAACCACAAGAGGAATTCGTTTGCCACGACCTTCTTCTGCGAGCACTGCTCTGTGGATGCGGCCAAATGTGGGCTTTGCAACAAGATCCGACATAGCTGCAAAGGTGAAGCCAAAAAGCGCTTCGCGAAATGGCGTGAAGAATTTGGCTGTGGTCAAAACATTCCAGCGACATTGAGCAAGAAAATAGTGCTTCGTAGGCCAGACCAGGAAGCCGACGAGAGAACGAAAACGCGATGAGAACTTGAACTCCACGACGGCGACGCTGACAACGAGGAATACAAAAGTGGAGAAATATTAAGGCTAGTTTAGCGCCACCGTGATGATGTGATGCAATTCCTCTTTGATGACTGGTTGTCGTAGGCAGGACACAATGCAAATTTTATTGAATTGATTGTCATTCTTTACTTGCTCTTGTGTGGTTATAGGATTCGTAATGCTACTATGTAAGCATTTCTTTTTATGAAAGGATGTAAGTTACGACATTAGAAGCTCTTTTAGCTCGAGTACGTTGTGTATAAAAGACGGCTGAATGAGGAAACCTACTATGAAGTTATATCGCTTCCTCCATGTAACTATGTACTCCATACTAAAACAAAGTAACTTTAAATGGCGTAAGTTACGCCGTTTAGATACAGTAAATTATGTGTTTAGGGTCTAGAATTTCGGTAGACAAGGGGTTAACCCTATCGTGAGCCACCTTCCTTCACTATATTATACAAAGTTAGCACAATCACTTTAAAAAGGAAGCTATTTGCTTCCTTATGAGCTGGTGATGGGCCTCCCCGGCTAGGTACGTCTGCGCTAGCGTGATTCCCGCAGCGAATGGACGCTAACTAAATGAAGCATTTTGCTGCCTTTTGTAAAAGCACGGTACTACTGTGACTCGATATTGATTGGCCATAAAGGTGAGTATTTTCTTATTGGCCGAGCGCCAGCCAATAATCTAAGGGGAATGTAGAAGAAATCTAGCATAAATTTCTCATCTCCATCTGCTATCTTCGTGCAGAGACACCTCCCAGAAAATCAGGAATTTTATTTTCGCGCCACATTAGCCGAGTGTCTTTCTTGGTTTCGGTATGTGAATTTGGTACATACAAAAATTATATTCTGATATCTTCGATATATTCATTTTTACAATTGGTTAACGTAGGGTATTTGGCGAACTTCTATAGATAATATCGAAATCCGACGGCTACGAGAGGCGATCATTTTCAGATTACCTCCCATCGGGTGAAATGGCGCGAAAACGCGCTCGAGAGGGTGAGCAACTAGAGGAACCAAAGCGGCGATGCTTGCAGCAACACAAAGGTGGTACTTGTACAGGCAGTGTCACAGCAACCCTCGACTTTCATAGCGTGTGGAGGGAGCTGAAGGGTTTAGGGTGGACTTNGCACTTTATTTTAAAAAGTAAGGCCTTAGATTTCTATTTAGCTCTTGACAAACACGGATAAGTTGTATTAGGCTCGTTGCCTTTTATTGGCGATGACATAGGTGATGGTGGTAGTACTCATGGTTTAAGCCAGGCTAACGGTATGCAGCTCGGTAGTGGATCTGAAATTCGCGGTGGTACGTACATTGTGGCGTGCTGTTAGTTAGCGTGACAGCGGTACTGAGCGACAGTGTAAATGCAGGTGGAGACGACGGCCCCGGCGCTAAAAAACGTGGCGATGGCAGAGTGGATCATCGTTTAGTCAGCGGCAGTGGTGACACAGTGGTGGCACTTATGTTTGTGGTAATGGAAGTGACCGTGAATATGACTGTGGTGATATGTGCTACGGTGGTGGAGTCGGGTCTCGTGCCCGTTGTGGCACGTCTTTTCGAGGTAGTGACGATAGTGAGCTGAGTGAAAGTGGTGGCGATGGTTCGTGTGGTAGTGGTGCTGCAATATGTGATGATGAAAGTGACTGTGTACGCAAGCGTGCTGAATTGTGTGGTGAAGGTGGCGTTAAGGTCACTGGGGGTGGAATTATGTTGCCTGTAGTAGTGATGGCGCTGGTTCACGTGGGCGCAGTAGTGCTGAGCGGTGTGGTGGTCGTGGTCGTGGAAATGGTAGGAGGAACCTTGGTCAAGGTGCCGGTGATTGTGGCAGAGATCTGACAATTGGTGGGCGAACCCATCGAAGCGGTAACGAGCTACTCGCCCCTGGTGGTCCAGGACCACCAGCGAGCGGAGAGCTACACCGTAGTGACAATTCGGTCTCAAGCCATCCAAAATTCGAGCCTGATGCTCCTGATGTCCGTGTCGAACCCACTGGTTTGATGGACAGTGCGACGCCTGAGCGGGTACTGAATGGAAACCGCGCAGTCGTTGGCGGTGGAACCACATCCGATCAAGCCAATTCAGCGCAGTACAACACACCGCGTACTCCGCCGGCCCCAATGGTTGAATATCTCTTTCTGAAGAAATGTGTAGCATTTGCCCCAGCCAAAGAGCCGTGGATGAGCCAAAACGTATTTGGTTGTGTGGGTACTGCGTACATTGTTGGGCAAGTAGTTAGGCGAGTGAAACGGGCAGCGAACGGCCGTCTCCTACAAGTACTGTAGCGATGTACATCCGCAATTTGCATTGGCAAAGTTCGTATTAAAATTACTACGTATATATCTTAATTAAACTATACTGTGTGCAGTTCAATATTGGCTCCCCAACAGGTAGACAAATTTGTACATGGCCCATTGTCATGATGAGTTCCGTGATAATGTCTTCATTAAAGTATACGAAGTACATCTGCAATTTACATGGGCAAACTAGTTAGATTATATTTCTCGGTTATATCACTTGAATAAACTATAGTAAGTGCATTTCAATTTCGGCTTCAACACATTGACAAATTTGGCGGATGATATATTATCGTTTTAAGTTCCATGAATATGACTTCAATAAACTATACACATAACGTTCATGTGTATGTGAATTAAAAATTTATTGCAAATCACAAACGTACCTTGAATAGTTTAATTGAGTCACATTCGCTTAAAACGATAATATATCATCCGCCAAATTTGCCAATGTGTTGAAGCCGAAATTGAAATGCATTTACTATAGTTTATTCACGTGATATAACCGGGAAATATCATCCAACCAGTTCGCCCGTGTAAATTGCAGATGCTGCGCTAGACAAGGGTGGCAACAGCGCAAGTCGGTAATGACAGCGCAAGTCGGCAATGTCGGCAACGATTGGGCCAGTCGCCAACGGTTGTACGAGTCGGCAATGAAATCGCGAGTCGGCAACGATGTGGAGTCAGCAATGAAACAGTGAGTCGGCATCAATTTTGAAGTCGGCAACTAAATAATGAGTCGTCAATGTAGAAAGCACTCCAATAATCACTAAATACATAACTCGTACTAGTGTTTGACCTTTGCGCGGCTCACGGTGAACACGTCGTTGGCAGTAAGCGCCTTGGTGGCATTAATGAAGCCGTAGGCGCATGCTTATATGGTCATATCGATCGACGTGGCGTTTATCGTCAAACAACAATGGAAGTTGAGCGAGGCAAAGCGAGGATGACACTTGCTGGGCGTCTCCGCTATAAGTAGCCCTTATGCGCCAACACGGACATGGCAACTAGAGTAACAATGGTCACGACTCGACGAGCATCATGTTGCAGTTCGGCGCGAGATGGCCTCCAGGTCTTGATAATATCGTTTAGCGGTTAGAAGTTGAAGAACATCAATACGAAGCGCGATAGGGGGCATACGCAATGTGCGAAACTTAACATGCTGTTTAACCCCTTACTTCCCATATGTTGTACCGTAGAACATAAGAGGTGTATAGCTTTCTTCACTCTTTTTGCTGCATCTATGTTATGTTGGAGGTCCAACATAAGCCGTTGCTATACTTGGTATTTGTATATGTACTGTCAATAGCTCCTGATAGTGAAATGAAGAGAACATCGTAAACGAAAAAAAGACATTTGCACAGGGATAGGTTTTTTGAGCTGGTGAGATTTGGTTGAAAGTGATAAAACCTGTACTTCCTATCCCTATGCTAACTCCAATCAGAGTTAAGATCAAAATCATAACTTTTCTTCTAGCATGCGATTGGACTGCGGGTTGTTGCATTCGATGCAAAATGCTTTTTTAGTGGCTCTCGTGTTTTGACACACATAAAAATCATCAAAAATAACTTAGATAAAGCAACAAAAAATAAGAGAAAAAATATGCCTTGTTTTTGGTCCTCGGGTGTGGCAAATCCTTGAATTAGTATAACATAATTCTTAGTATAGCTGCCATACACTCTTCATTTATTTTTGTATGCAGAGCAGCCAAAACGCTCGACGTCGTTTTAACGGTCAAAGAGAAGGAGAAAGAGGTCATATAGATGTCGTGAGCCCAAGAACATGGAGGTTGTAGCGAAAGTGGCGCTTTCTTTTTGTCTGCAATCAATGGAAACATGCTTACTATTGTCCCTTTTACAATCTCGTGAACGTATGCAATGGTCACAAAAAATGTGTCCTCGATAAAACATACAGGCCGTATGTTGACTTGGCCATCATAACCTTAACGATATTAAGCTTTTTGGCCAACACAGGGCTGTAATGTTGGATATGTCTCGTTTTTAGTTTGATACAGTTCTGTACCATCCAACTAACATAGCCATGCAAAAATCCAGCCTATACAAACTCTTATATATACTTATGTTGGACTTCCAACATAAGGAACAAAATATACCCCAAACTTTTTTCCTGGGAAGTGAGGGGTTAAACGTTCGTGTGGAGAAGAGAACACACGTTGCTGATGAAAATAAAATCCACACTCTTCCTTCCTAGTTACTTGATCACGATCCCAGGCGGCTATCAACTGGCGTGTACAAGTAGATTGGGACAGCCTTGTGTTTCCAGCTACAACGCCTATAAGTAGTTTCAGTCTGCCGCCGTCGCTTACAAAACCGACTTTGACACGAGCTTCTATGGCGACGGCAATAGACCGATGTGGAGACTATCAACCGAACCATGGGCATGCGACTCAGCTCTTCTCGAACAACCAGCTTCGCATCTTCAGTAAACAAGAAATCGTTCGAAAACACGATAGTCGAGCCTTGAAATGTTAGACTAGTCGACAGCGAAGTATCCAGAACATCACCAACCAGCACGTATGTCTTATGCAGATGCATCAGCCGTGCTGCATGAGCACGTACGTATCGAGCTCCAGCTTCAACAACCGCTTGGCGCTTCTCAATTCCCAAGCAGCGATGAGCGCTCGTTTGTAGCGCAAACTGCGCTACGACATGTCCAAGCCCTGCTCCCGCATCCAAAAAGATATCTTCCAACTTCACTTCCCCAATCATCTGAATAAGGCTGGAGACTGCTGTTGGTAGCAGCTCCTGTGCGTTTTCTTCCGTTTTCCCGGCTTTTGGTCGGACGCCAGCAGCGGAAACGCTGCTATCAATCTCTAGAATTGTTCGCTCAGTTTGTGTTGCGTGTAGAGGAGTAAATCTCGAAACTGGAGGACGCACACCAGCACGGCCTACCGCCGGAACCGCTTTCGGCAACAAGAACGGAGGAAAACGTGCGAGCTCCTTGCCGTATGTGCTCTTCAGTGCGTGCAGTCGCTGTTCGAAGTCGCGTGTGGGTTGCTTTCTTCGCATCTTGCGCGCCAGGCCGCTCTTTTTGATCCGCTTGCCCGCCGTCTCGAACTCGAGCGCCAACGCGACAAGTTACTTGTCCTCACCGCCCAGAAATCCAGTGCGCATGGAGAACCGTCAAAAGAAATCTGGATTAAATATCTATCGTAGTTTGAGTATAATGACTGTGATTTTTTCAGAAACGAAAAGTCACGTCTCACGCACAGTATGATACGAAGCAGGATCTGCTAGGTTAGTTTTCTACACGTCCACTCATCATCCGCGGCTTTCTAAAGCAAAAATTACATTAGTTTGGTTGAAAAAAGTGCATTTTCTTGCGAAATTAACCTTACGATTGCGCTAGCCGTGCACAAATACTCCAGTAGCCACACCAACCCCTCGACAAGCTTAATCGTGACTGGCTAGAAAGGCGAAATTTAAAAAAAGGAAGCATTTTGCTTCCTTTGAAGGCCTCATTAGGTACCAACTTCCGTCAAATGGTCTAAAGGAAGCAAAATGCTTCCTTGTACCACGATAGGGTTAACCCTTCTAGTCCCGTATGCCGTATTATACAACAGAAGGATTATTACAGGAATTAATTTGTAGCAAACAACGTAACTGCATATTTACCCACATACAGGTATTTGTATGGTAGAATTTTAAATCCTAGTCAAGGCTCGTTTTGGACACGTATGAGTCGGAATAGTCAGGTGAGCCTATCTGTGGCGAGTATGGGTTGGATAAAGGTTTTCGTAGATTCAGGAATGTTGCTCCCTTTAGAAAAAATACTAGCAAGCGTCGAAGCTCTGGTGTTCGTCAAACTGCTAACTATATAGGCGCCCTACCCACAAAATACATGAACCAGAGCTGACTATGTTTGCGGGGAAGTGTAATACGCTGTTACGTCTAGAAATAAGCCTCGATCTTCTATATTGGTCTCTAGAAGTCTATTTGTTCACTAACTGCTTACAACATTGCCTTATACTACGGAAGCGTCGTCTACCGACCATACACGACGCCGACGAACACGGTCATGACGGATGACGACTGCTACGACATGTGTTGCATTTTTGCTACCCGTTGATCAAACGTATGCTCTGCAGCAAAAGGTAACATCGTTTTTGTCGCGAAGCCGGTGAAGCTTTGATCACGGTGCAGGTGGCGTACAGCGGGGGGCCTCTGGGCGACTACTGAGAACTCCCTCAGAGAGTCGCTTAATGGTGGCGCGTGGTACCTAATGTACCCTCTTGGGTCCGTTGTCTCGGGAATGAGATACCTCCCGACGCTTAGGGTTGAGTAAAGAGTGAAGGTCTCCGTGCGGGGTCCGGCGGCGAAGACGTTAAGGCCTCAGCGAGGTCCTTCTGGAGTCAGACGGTCTGAAGACGGACGATGTCCCTCAGAGATTGGTAGTCTGAGGAACACGGAGATGTCTGGGAGTCACGTGTCTGAATATCACAAATTCAGCACTTGGACTC
>LGSM01000636.1:0-16195 GCA_001314345.1 Phytophthora multivora | reverse complement strand
TCCTCGCCCCCAACGCCCCAGAGATCGACATGGCGCAGCTATCGCCCAGACTCGCAGCTATCAACACGAACGGCCGACATACAGATCCAAACGAAATGCTATGAAAGGCAAAATGCAACGTGAAATTTATGCAAAACGATGCACTGTCGTGGGAAGAAATGAACGCGACAGGTCTCTTCTCGCTTAAGCCGCTTGCTTGATGGCCGTGGCCAGCTGCACGAACACGCTCTGGTGGTGTTCCCACTGCTGCTTGACGCTGTGCGCGTGCTCGGCGTTGCCTCCTTCGGTCTCGGACAGCTGCTGAACAGCAGATCCGCCACGTTGCAGCAACGCCTGCAGAGACTCGGCGCGTGCGCGATTGTGCAGCACAACAGAGAGAGACTGCACGTCGTGGCCGTTCAACGCACGCTGCAAGCACTCGGTCAGCAGCTCCGCGGGAGGAGCAGGCGGCACGTAGAGCAGCATGAGCACCAGCGTTTGGCACAGACGGTCGTCTCCCGCGTCGTTGACGTCCAGTTGACGTTCGCCGTCATTGCGTCCGGACAAAAGGTGGTCCACCAGGTGAGGCAGCAGCACGAACCGGGCCGACGGGTGCAGCAGAGGCAGCGCGCGGCTCACCAGCATCTTGCCCTTGGACGCCGTCAGCATTCTCTGTAGCTGCTGCACGTCGCAGCTCATGACGCCACGCGATGCCGCGTCCGTGTTCTCGTTGTCAGACGGTTGAGTGATGTTGACGCCCAGGAGAGCTGCGAGCTCCAGGAGCAAGGACGTCGTTCTTGAACGCAGTTCAACCAAAGCTGGATCCATCTCGTTCTCGTTCATCGAGTGAAATTGCTGCACGTTAATGCCGCGAGCGTCCAACAGATGACGTGCGTCTTGCAGTGACAGCAAACATTGCATGCCGCGGTCCAACTGGAGACGCAACTTCCACGTGCCGTTGGCAAAGACCGACTTACGGCTCGCATCCTCATCCATGCGCAAGACCTTCGCGGCCTGAGCTTCCGCTGCAACTGCCTGTGCACCCGGACTGGAACCACGAACGTGCTTGGAGCTGGCAGCTTCACTGCTGGACTCGGCAGTGGGGGCGACGTCTTCGCCCTCGCCGCCGATGGAAGGCGTACGTTCCGGATCTTCAGCATTCGTCGGCGACGAAGCAGGCGGAGACGTCGTTTCATCCGTTCCGGCCAGGTTCAGCAACTGCTTAGGTCGGTACAGACTGCTCTTAGCGTTGCGTCCCAGAACATGGTACTCCGACTCCCAGTTGCGCGACTTCACTTCACGCTGGACGTCGCGCGGGTCGACGGACTTGACGTGCTGCAGCTTCCAAGACGGCAACGGGACGGACGGGCGGCCAGGGACGCCAGCACGTGTGCGCTTCTGCATGTAGTTGTGAAAGTAGTAGTCGTCACTGAACGGGTCACTGGAGCGCAGCCACTTCATCTGTTGCTGCATCACAAAGTTCACGTCACGAGGAGTCATCATCTTGAAGGCGGGCGGGTGCATGTGCGGGGGCGGGTGGGGCATCCCGTTACGCCCAAACGCGCCGGGAGGTCCAGGGAACGGCGGTCGCATCGGAGGCGGGCCACGGCCTAAGAACTGGGGCGGAGGCGGCGGACCACCGGGATACATTCCTTGCGGGGGTGGCATTGGAGGACCTTGTGGAGGGCCCTGCATGTACATCGGGTGAGGAGGCTGTCCCTGCATGTGAGGCGGAGGCATGAACTGCATCTGCTGCTGATCACTAGGCGGTGCCATGGGAGGAGCTCCCCAGGCGTTGGGCGGCGGGGCGTTCTGTGTAGGCGGCATCGGCGGCGCTGGAACGGGAGGCGCCTGTGGAAGCGGGGGTGGAGCTTGTTTTGCCTGCACTCCGGCGTCATCATCGTCAAGTCCCAAGCCGCTAAGGCCAGGCACTTGACTCTCATCCAGCTCTGAATCCTGCTCCAAGCTCAAACCGGGCGGCGGCGCGCGTCCAGTGGTGGCCGGTCCCGTCTTGTCTGTGGAGCTGTGGAACTTCTCTTCGAGTCTGGAAAACTCCTGCTGGCCTCTGGCCCACTTGAGGTCCTCCGAAGGTGCCGCCAGTCCTGGTGGAGCACTGAGACCGGGCGGCGCACGGCTTGAAGACCCAGCACCGGGTTGATTGCCTCCCGCGGCGCCGCCGGACTGGAAATTGCCCATAAAAACGGCCGAAAAGGCGTCATTAAAGAAGAGCGAGGAGCCGCCAGCATCGTTGGCCTGGGCGCCGCTCTCCACGGGTCCGAGCAAGTCGTGGGCGCGCAGATCGGCAAGTAAAGACTCGTACTTGGTGTCGTCCACGTTGCCGTTGGAGAAGAAAGCCGGCAGACCGTCGAGAGACGAACCGAACAGCGATTCTTCGGAGGCCATGGCGGGCGTTTGAGGCTTGGAAGCTGCGGCAATTAAGTAAAGAATAACTGCAGAATGCAATGACAATGGATACAGCGCGTTAATGAGCAATGTAGAGGGAATTAATCAATAAACTGGTATGTATGGATACAAAAGATAACGGCGGAGGAGGTCATGTAATCTCCCCGTCGAGAACGTTGCTGTAGAGAGCAGGACGCACGCACATACCTGAGCTTACCGCGAAGACGTGGATGTTGTGGCCCTCCACTTGGCGAATGAGCTCCCCTAGAATGGGGTGTTCTACATTATTTGGGTAAGACACACCATTTATTCGTTTAATTCCGATGTAGCCATGTCACTGCAACTTGACCTTCTTGGCTGCACGTTTCGCCTTGAAGCGCTTGAGTTCCCGAATGATTCCCAATAGAAACGGCAGCATTAGAGGAGCGAGCAGTGGAGCGTACACGCCCAGCATCTGCTCTTGCGGGAAGTAAAGCTGGCGGATCATTGTGTGGTCGTAGTACGCGGCATCCGTGAGGTGTGCAGCTTGACGAGCCATTGCCAGAAGACTACGCAGATCGGACGCGTCAACGCACTGCTGGACGTTGCGGTCACATAGAATAGCTTCCAGTCGTGTAACTGCGGTCTCCACTCGCATCTGCACTCGTTCCAGCACACTCAGCTCCGGTAACGCCTCCACAAGCTCCACAGTCGACTGTAGCGTCTCGATAGCTGTCTGCATGAGCTTAGTAAAGCGATCACGCATGATGACATCCAGTTCCCAATCTGCAATTCCATCACTGGTTGAGGGTACGAACAGCAGTTTCTCCTCCTTTCGCTGACGTTGAGTGAACGACGGAACGCCGAGCAGCGTACGGAATTCCGACACGAAGAGACCCATGACGCGCTGCAACTCACGCGCTTTAGTCGCTTCTGCCAATGCAGCGACTTCCTCTACAGAAGCGTTGGCGGAAGGCTTGCTATAAAGTGCGTGTGGGTTCAAGATAGCAGCGATACCCCACCCTGGAAGTTCGAAAGCCGTAGCCAAACCCGTTTTGCTCTGATCTGGATCTGATGGTCGAATGTACAATGGAGCGTGCGCAGTATCAGGGAGAGCAGCCATGAAGTGCAGCACTTGTTCTCCATCATCCAGCACTGAGGCGTCCAAAAAGTCGTTGGCGCTCTTAAACTACAGCAGTAGCAACAGTCACTCCTCTGATTAATGTCAACCCCCCATCAACACAAGCCACTTACATGCTTGAGATCGTCTGCATTGATGTAGAACTCCTTCCCATCGGCACTTTGCTCCACCTCCTTCGCCAGTCTCGCGTACTGTACGACTTGCGCCTCCACTGTAAAGTTAGCCAGGACTCCGACTTTGTGCACGAATCTGCCTAGATACTGGTCCACCAGGGCCTGGAGGTCCTCCTTCCACGGCGTCAATGGGTTCTCCTTCAAGAGTGAAAACTGCAGTCGGTACTGTAGCGCTCTTCTTGCCGTCTTCGTCTCCGTACTCTGCTCCTGGTCTGCTGGTTGCGGGTACACATGATTCTGCATCAATTTCTCAATAGCGGAATGGAGTACGTCGCCCTTAGTCGCTTGACAGAGTGGCGACCATGCATGACGATGTTTTCCAACTGTCAGAACCGCAGTGGAAGCTGCTGCTTCATCGCAAAGTAGGAAGACACTGAAGTGCTTGTGCGGCGTCGTCACCAGCGTCTCCAGAGCGTCATCTGTCGCCTGCAGCCCTGATTCCGCTGCTTTTTTCAGTGTGCTCTGTTGCTCTGCTGTTAAGCGCAACGTTTGCATGGAATACGCGACGTTAGGGGCGCTGGAAGACAAAGCAGACGACGTTTTCGAGCCAAAACTGTAGATATCGACGTGGAAATGATCCGATCCGCCGAAACGCGACGCCGACCAGGACAGCTGCTGGATACGAGACACGGGCAGATCTACGCGCTCCACCTGCGTTAAATGCCAGGCCACAGGCGCCGCCAGCAGCACGAACAGCACGAAGGCGCCGACGATCTGCAGTCGCGTGCCTGCCATGATGAAGTGATGTAATCTGTGTACGGTACATCACAATTAATTGCGCTTGGATGATGTGTTATCGCGTTAATGGAGACTTGTGCTCTAAGCTTTACATGTACCTAGAGCTGCTGCCTGCTATCGGTCTCTATGAACGCCGACCTATTTAAACTTGAATCCCTTGTGCTTGTGCTTATAGCGCTTGAACTTGCCCTTCTTGTTGTAGTAGCCGCCGCCGTAGGCCACGCCAGGATACGCAACGTATTGAGGCTGCGGCGGCGCCACATAAGCTGGAGCAAGTGTCGCCTGGACGAAGAGCTGACGACCTTGAGCTGCATAGTAAGCTTGAGCTTGCTGCGGAGGTGGCGCACCGTAGGCACCAGGTGGAGGAGCATACTGCCCCGGAGGAGGATATCCTGGCTGCGGAGGATACCCTGGCTGCGGAGGATAGCCAGGCTGCGGAGGATAACCTTGCGGAGGGTAACCTTGCGGAGGGTACCCTGGCTGGGGAGGATAACCGCCTGGTGGTGGAGGATAATTGCCGCCGTACATGCTCGTCCAAGGTGTCGGTTAGTCGAGTGGATTTACGATGTGGCTTCAACACCGCGTCTCTTTACCGGTATATTTTTTCCTATTTTAGCCAATTAGAGGAAAATCGGTTGCGTTAGGTAGACAAAATCCGTAACCGTCTGAAGTAGCGCCAGTTTTTTTTTTTTTTTTTCAGTCTTAAAAAGTCAGACACAAAATGGCGAGACCCGAGCAGAACGAGTCGGTGACGGACACGCCTGTGCTGGAGGAGGCGCCGCGCCCCGAGCCGCCGGCCGAGACGAACAACCGCGGCAACTTCACGCGCAACCTGAACAAGGAGGCGGACGAGAGCGTGGCCCGCAAGATGTTCTTTGGCGGTCTGGCCTTCCTGCCGTGGCTGCACCTCGTCAACGTTATTTTCTACCGCAAACAGTTCATGGATCCGAGTATTGACGCTAGCGTCACGATGTGTGAGTGGCACTCGACCACTGCGTAGTGTAACTTAACTGTTTTTTTAATGTCGGTATCTGATGTTGTGTTGCTCGTTGTAGGGGTGCGACGGTCGTTTATGGGCTTCTGCTTCTGGACGGTTCTGTTTCTCTCGTGGGTGCTGGTCTTCCAGCTTAACTGGAAGGAGTTCGGCTGGCAGAGTATCGTCATGGTTGTACCCGACGAGGACGAGAACGCTGGTTGGTAAAGCGGCCAAAAGGACGAGCTTTCAGATCCAAAAAATCTTTTTGAGTCTATCGCCGCTGTCCAAGGCCCCGCCGGCATTTTCGCACTCTGTCGACACTGTACTATGCTTCCCCTCTTCATTCTGTCGCTGCAGAGACTGCTGGCACTAAAGCCTCGCATTTTAACCCATAATTCATAACTTCGATACATAACGCCGTGTTTCATTCGACCAAATCAACTTTGTAGTAGGAATACTCGTACCTAGCCGAGAACACCAATATCCCGAGTTGCCACCGAAGCACAAAAGCGCCAGCTCCGACACCAGCTCTCCGCTCCCCACCCGGCCATTATGAGCGCCCCCATCCTCTCTATCGACACGCAGCACGAGGACATGATCGTACGTGGCTTCAGCCTCTCGCGTGCGCTTTTCCTGCCGCTTTTCCGCTGTCTACAGCCTGAAAATGGACGGTATAAGCCGATATGATACTAATTCCTATCCTTTTTTATTTGCATTTTTCCTACAGCACGATGCTCAGTTGGACTACTACGGCAAGCGTCTAGCTACGTGTTCCTCGGACCGCACTATTAAGGTGTACGACGTCACGGGCGACGTACAGAACAACGAGCAAATCCTCACAGGGTACGTGATGTTGCATGTATCATATCCTGGAATGAACAGCTCATGTAAATTTCTCCATTGTAGCCATGAGGGTCCTGTGTGGCAGGTGGCCTGGGCGCACCCCAAGTTCGGCGTGCTGCTGGCGGCCTGCTCATACGACGGCAAGGTCATCATTTACCGCGAGCAGAGCTTGAACCAGTGGACGCAGGCCTACGTGCACGGCTTCCACGAGTCCTCGGTCAACAGCATCTCCTGGGCACCGCACGAGTACGGCCTTGCACTCGCCTGTGCCTCTGCGGACGGCACTGTCTCCGTGCTCAGCTACTCGCGTAAGTGGCCGACTGCATTGACAAATTGTTTGGGTACGTTTTGTGCAGTTTCTTACGGTATACTTGTGTGTGCATTTAGCGGAAGGCTGGAGCGTGAGCCACTTCAAGGACAGCGCGTTGGGTTGCAACGCTGTAAGCTGGGCGCCGTTCAACTCGGTGGGCTCGCAGGGTCCTGCTGGCCCCATTCGTCGCGTGGTGACGGGGTCGTGCGACAAGACGATCAAGATCTGGAGCCTGCCTGAGGGCGAGACGGAGTGGACGAAGCAGGAGCTGAGCTCTGCCCCTGCGCACAGTGACTGGGTGCGTGATGTGGCGTGGGCTCCCAGCACGGGCTTGCCCGTGAATCTCATCGCTAGTTGCTCGGAGGACAAGCACGTGTACATCTGGTCGCAGACTGCGGACGACGGCGCCTGGAAGCGCGAGCTGCTGCACACGTTCGACGCCCCCGTGTGGCGTGTGAGCTGGTCGGTCACTGGTAACGTGCTGGCTGTGTCCTCAGGTGACCACAAGGTCACGCTCTGGAAGGAGACGCTCGACAAGAAGTGGATGTACGTACTTGATCGTCGATGGGCACTTGGCCAGGCAAAACCCCATACTAATCTTGTTCTGTTGCTACATGCAGTCAAATCTCGTCCGTGGATGAAGCTGGAGCCATTCACAACGGCAACGAGTAGATATGTCCGACGCTGTTAGGAGACTGAAAGCCCCAGTGTAAATGGCGTCTTCGGTCACTCCATCTTGACTTGCGCTTCCCTTTTTTTCCTGTTTATTTTGCGGTTGGCCCTTCGAATTCTTAGACAACAGGTGATCGATCTCTACAGTAGTGGAAAAATTCCTCCGTTGGAATGAGGAGAATGAAAACGTCAAAGAACTCGGGAGTAATACACATCGTACCGGTACATACCGTCTATGTTTGCAGGACGCGCTTGCGGGATCTATCATGCCGTCGCGTCAACCTGTTTCCTATTCTACCGTCGCCTACTCCTCGAAGTTGCGGGTCCAACGCCGCTGGAATCTCTCCTCGAGCGCCTCCACGCACTTGTAGTGTATCTGGTGCTCATGGTTGAAGCTTGACAGCGTCATCTGCCGCTCAGTAGAGCGCGCTTCCTCCTTCTTCCACTCAGGATCGGACGGATCCAACCTCTTGCTAATTAAAGCGCTATGTCTCTGCTCCACCGTTCGCAAGTACCCCGCAATCCAGACGTCATCAACCGTCACGCAGACGGACGGGATGTCTGCCAGCGCCTCCACGTCCTTAAAGAACCCACGTCGATAAGCATTGCCGCAACACGCCTGTAAAATATCCACGTAGCGTCCATTGGGCCGCATGAAGTAGGGCACGTAGGCTGGAACGACTCCAACTTCGTTCCACATGGGGAGCATTCCCCATCCACAGACTCCAAGCGCGTCATCCGGCTTAACCACAGCTTCCCAGGCCAACGCAGCCACCAGCTCCTGTGGATACTCGAAGTCATCGTCCAGTGTAATTATCAGCGTCGACGCATTGTTCTCCAGTCTCAGAGCTCCCAATAGTTTCGTAGCAGGGCCGTCGTCCACGCAGCGATTCACTTGAACCAATGGCGAGAGCCCTAGCAGCTCGGACGGGATCTCCGTCTCGTCGTACGAGCGCTCTGGGTGTCTCTTCATGGGTCCTTCAGGGATGTTGACGTAGATCTGATCCGGTTGCAGACTCTGCTTCGTTAAGGAGCGCACGCTGTCCATGACTTTATCCAGTCGACTCGGCGTCGTAGTGAGCGACACGACGACGCGGAAGGGCGGGCGCCAGGGCGGAGACGTAGGCGGGAAGTCATCGGCTGCTCGGCCGTCGTACGCTGTGGTGAAGAGCATCGTGGCTGCTGGAGAGATGCTGCCGTAGCGAACCAGCAGCTGCGTGTAGCCCCAGCAGACGAAGAGAGCGAACACCACTATTAAAGCGCGCAGAAGCGTCACGTGCCGCAGCCACGAGTGCGAGTGCTTACTGTGGTGAGGCAGCACTGGCTGCCGCATGAACACGCTCCACTCGCGAGCCATGCGCTTGAGCATAGGGAGGAAACTCGGGGACTGCAGGAAACCGATGGGAAATGGATGCCTCCTCGTGTGACATTGTCGTCTTCCAGGAGTGAATGTTTCCACTTGATGTTTGTAAGGAGACCGATGCGGTAATGGGATTTGGTACATCGTACCATATATCGGGTACGATGATATTTTAGTCAATTGGTACAGAGGTACACTGTACCATCCCTGGATTCTCGAGTTTAATGAGTTCAAATTGAGTCATAAGTATCAAAGAGGATGAACCTGTTCGGGCGCAAGTCGGCGGCGCCCGCGCGCACGGGGCCCGTGGCGACGGCCGATACGATCCGCAAGTTGCGTGAGCAGCTGGAGTCGCTGGAGAAGCGCGAGCTGCACATCGTGAAGAAGATCGCGCTGCAGCTGCAGGAGGCCAAGCAGAAGAGCGCGGCCAAGGACAAGCGCGGCGCCATCTTCGCCCTTAAGCGCAAGAAAATGTACGAGGCCGAAGTGGAGAAGCTGCAGGGCGCGCGCATGACGCTGGAGACGCAAGTGATGACGCTTGAGAGCGCGCACGTCAACATGGAGACGTTCACGGCGCTGCGCTCCGGAGCCGAACAGATGAAGTCCATCCACGGCCAGATGAACGTGGACAAGGTGGACAACATCATGGACGACATCCAGGAGGAGATGGCTACAGCAGACGAGATCGGTCGTGCCATCTCGCAGCCGCTTGGCTCACAGCTATACGATGACGACGAGCTGGAGGACGAGCTGCGGGAGATGGAGGAGCTCGAGCTGGAGGAGAAGACGCTGGAACCTGTGGCGGCGACGCCCGCACAAGACGCAGCGGCAGCGGCCAGAGCTCCACCTGCTCCTGTTGCAGCGGCTTCTGCTCCGTCGGCGCCGGCACTCCCGACGGCACAGTACAACTTACCGGACGTGCCTACACATGCTGTGGAGTCCAACATCAATGTGGTGGGCAACGCGGACGAAGACGAGCTGGAGGCGCTGCGGAAGCTCGAGGCGTCCATGGCACTGTAGGTCAGAAGAATTTGAGAGCTTGAAGAGGACAAGAGCTTCGTCTACAGTAGGGATTTTCCTGTTGTCGAACTCGGCTTCTTTGGATGGATATGTATGGCAATAAACGACAAACGCAACGGACAAACTGCAGTGGAAATGCTTTGGCTGTACACGAACGTCGGCTCTTCTCGCCAATAGCGGCTCCTGTCTGACAGCAGCCTGCTCTCCTGTCTGCATTGCATCTATCTCTTGACCCACTGGAATTTCTTACGGGCCTTCTTCTGACCAGGCTTCTTCCTCTCGACCATACGCGAGTCACGCGTCAGCAGTCCTTCCTTCTTGAGCGCCGGTCGCATCTCCGGGTCGAAGTTTTGCAGCGCGCGGGAGATGCCGTGACGCACAGCGCCGGCCTGGCCGGTCATGCCTCCTCCCTTAACTGTGCAGTACACGTCGAATCCGCCGATCTTCTCCACCACAGAGAAAGGCTTGATCACGTCCTCGCGGTGGGTGTCACGCACGAAGTAGTCCACCAGGTCCTTCTTGTTCACCTGAATGCGGCCTGTGAAGGGCTGCGCGGCCGGCTTGATCCACACACGGGCTGTGCTGGTTTTACGGCGACCCGTTCCGTAGGCGCGTCCCTTCTCATCCAGCTTCTGCACGCGCACAATCTTGTTTTTGGCCTCGTGGAAGGCGAAGCGAGCGGCCTTGGCGCGAGCCGCACGCTCCTGCTCGACGGTAATCATGTTGCGCACAGACTGCAGCCACGTGGGGACGCCCTCCTCCGTCACGGCGTCAATGTTACCGTCGAAACCGAACCACTTCTCTCCGTCCAAAGCGCCCCAACGCTCCTCGTCAAAGAACTCGGCGTTGTGCTCCAGGAAGGCGTCGAGACGGCGTCGTCGCTCGGCCAAGGAGATGCCTTCCTCATCAATGGGCAGCAGCTCTTCGATATTAATCTGTTCCTCTTCAGAGTCGCTGTCCGAGTCGCTGTCTGAGTCTGAGTCCGAATCAGAGTCCGAGTCGTTGTCGTCCGAGGACGCGAAGAGCTTGGAGGCGTCCACGTTCTTCTTGTTGCTGGGTTTGTCGCTCAGGAAACGCGCGCCAGGGACCGACACGGCGTTCAGCAGCGAACGAGAAGACGGACGCAGCGCAGTCGCAGCCGCGGGGGCTGCCGCGCGTGCCACACGACGCGCTGTCAGCAGCAGCAGCTTCATGACTCCTGGAGGTGCGGGGGAATGAGAGGCGTGAAATGGCTCGGCGCTCTTTGGTCCTGTGTGGTCGGTGAAATGGAGTGGTTTTTAACCAATCATATTGGTTGTAATGCTACACTGAGATGGGACAGATCTATTAACTCCTATTACAAGACCAATTGACTTGAGTTTGTAAATGGATAAATTTTAATTTTGCCGAATTATCTTTTATTTCATTTGTCGTGAGACGGGTCGCGTCAAGGCTAAGTTAAAATCGCTAAAATCGGTATTAGTCAAAAACAGTGTTTTAACCAATCATTATGCTTTAATTTTTTCGTTTTTTAAATATTAAAAAAATGGAAACCGACATGTTGAAGTCTCTCAAACGCCGACCACTGCCTGAGCCACAGCAACGTGGTCGGAGTGGCTAATGGACACGTTGATACTGGCCAACTCGAGACTGGAGAAGAATTGCTGCGCGTATCCCGACAGCAGCACGGCTGGCGCTCCCGAACTCGTCATGACGATCTCAACCTCGCGCAATCCAGCACCGTTCCAGAGCTTGGGTGTTGCGTTGGCCATGGCCTTGACAACGGCTTCCTTCGCCGCCCATCGACCTGCAAAGCTCGCGGCTGGGTGGGCCGCGCTGTAGCAGTACGCCATCTCCTGCTCCGTGAAGTTCTGCCGGATCAGGTCCTCGCGGCCGTGGAGACTCTCGAATTCGCCCACTGACTGCACGCTCACTCCGACCGCAGATCCCAGGCCGAGTTCGGACGCTGCGTGGTTCATTGCAGTCAGTAAACCTGGCGAAGAGTCCGCTGCGTGGACAAGTGGGTCTTGTTTTACGGATTTCAGCGGCTCCATAACGCGGACCTTCGTGACGCGCTTCGCTGGACGATGACGCGGACGCTTAGTGCCGCCAAAACGCCACGTATCGGCAGCCAAATCGTATTCAGCACGAGCAGTTGGGTCGAGGTACACGCTGCTCTCCTGTTCTGCAGTGTACGGCGCCTCGTTCTTCACTTGGATGTGCAGCCGCTTGCTGGTGATCACACGTTGCGCGTGCGAATTCATCTTGACCAGACGCTTTTCTCGCCGAACCGCGTACTTCTTCAAGTCATCGGCACGCAACGTCGACAGCAAGTAGTCCGGGTGCACCACCAGCAATTCGCCACTGACCTGACCGAAGCCGAAACTCTTCAGTAGAACTACCTTGACACCGCCGGTCTGCAGGCTTCGGTTCGGGAACACGAGGTGGTTGTACTTGCGCAGCGACTCCCACGTGTTGTCCAGCTGCCGGTTGCCAGGAATTAGCCCCGTGTTCAGCACCTGCAGCAGTCCGTTCAGTTGCCAGGCAGCAGCGGCGCCCTTGGGGTGGCCAGTAATGCTCTTCTGACAGATCACCGGCAGCGGGTTGCCTGGCGATCGACCCAAGTGAGCCATCTGCTTGTGTGTTACTTCGCTCTCGTTCTTGTCATTAGCCTTGGTGCCTGTGGCATGGAAACTCACAGCCCCCACGTCGTCGATGTCCAGGTTCCACGTGTTCAAAGCTCCACGAAGAGGTGCGATGTCACTACGTCCCTTGTAGAATTTGTCTCCCCACGTGGACTGCGCAGCCTTCACCTTGCGCTCTTTCATCTCACGCAACAGCCGTAAGCGCGATCCATCGTTAACCAGGCCCTTCTCGCGCGCAAACCACTTGTCAATGCTCTCAAGCTCGTCGTCGAACTGACGGCGACGGAACGCCACGTCCAGCAGCGGTGAAGGAGTCAACGAATTCTCACGCGCTGTGGTCAGAATACCCTGTCCAGGAGCTGGCACCGAGCGGCCGTTCTTGTCCGTCGCAGTATTGGAGACCGCAATGATGCCGTAGATCGGCAGGCCCATTTCAATCGCTAGCTGGGCGTCCATCAGCAGTTGAATACCCGCGCCGTGGCTCTCCATGAAGCCACCCAATGTACTCGAGCACGGACGGCACATTTCCTTCGGCTCGCGCCCCATGCTCGTCTCCTTGACGGAATCGCTTGTTGCCTTCATCTGTGCAAACTCGTACGCGCTCTCCTCGCCAAAGTCATCGAACCCGCCGACAATGCACACGCGCGCCTGCCCGCTCTTGATAGTCCCAACTGCAATGTCGACGGACTCGGCAGCCGTCGCACATGCACCCACGGGCGTCTTGATCGGGCCAGACGAACTCAACAGCAGCATGTTCACCCAGGCCGGAGGCGTATTGATGAAGATCTCCTGCAAGACGTCACTTGGAACAGACTTGCCCAGAAGGCGGCCTTTGTAAATCTGCGAGAACGCGCGAAAGCCGCCCATGCCTCCGCCTGACGTGTTGCCAACCTCCGAGACGTGCACGTACTGATAAAACTCGTACGGGTCAGTCACGCCAGCCGCAACGAACGCGTCCATAGTCGACGCCAGAGTATACAACGTGATCGGGTCCACTGACTCGGCCAACTCCTTGGACAATCCAAGACGTTCGGCACTCCAACCTGTTGGGATTTGTCCAGCCACGAAGCGGTCGAAGTCCAAAGCACGGGGAATGTTGAGAACGGAGCCCTTACGCAGACGAATCATCCACACACCCGATGCGCTCTGGAACACGTCCACGTTGTCCTCGCCCAGCTCTTTACGGAATTGGAGAGCTTCTTCACGGTCAGCCACTTCGATAGGCGCCATCTTCTTGTCGATAGCGATTTGGTGCAGAACCATCTTCTTCTTCGGGTCGTAGCCGTCGAACAGCTCGGGCTCTACGATTCGGATGCCCGAATGCTCCAGGATGTCCTCTTCGTAGCGAGCCTTTACCTGGTGGTCAGGCACGACCTCCTTCGTCTTGGCGTCGACCCAATTGCCCTTGTCGAACAGGATGCGGCCAGTCAGCCACGCTAGCTCCACGCAACCTTCTAACGAGAATTCGCCGTACGACTCCATCTCCCAGCGCGTACGCGCATTCCCCCACGGGCTCACTTCTCCAAAACCAGTCACGACAACAACCTGACGTAGATCCAACATGCCACGCAGCAGAGCCTGCTTCGGACAGGCAGAAAGGTTGACCACGCCTGGCATCGAGGGGAACGAGCTGCAGTAGTAATTTGACATGTTCGCGCGAGGCGAGACCTTCATCGGGCTCGGGACGGGTCCGTTCATCAACATCTTCTTGTCGTTCTCCCGCGCAGAGTGGATCGAGGCCTTCACTTTCGCTTTCGCCATGACATCGGCACGAATAGCGTCAATGTGGTCCTTTAGATTGTTCACTTGGGCCATACCACCACTGAGATCCGCGAAGATCGGCGAATCCGCCGCACGGTCCGCCATACTTGGGTGCATCAGCGCGCTCAAGTTAAAACCCATTTCCTCCGTGCTGAACGTGCGCAACCCAATCTTCTCCATGCCAGAAGCGACGACGTTATTACCCGACATGAGCCCCGTGCCGCGAGTCCAGCCGATAACAGCCCCGACGATCGAAAGCTGCTCGTTCCAGCCCTCCGAATGCCATTTGTCCATGAGACTCTCCAGACCTAGTTTCGACTCGGCGTACAGGCCGTCACCACCGAAGAAGCCGTGATTCGGAGATAGCGGTAGGATCACAAGCGCAGGGCGAGTTGTCACTCCACGGGTCTTCTTGGCCGTCACGACTTCCCCTAGCAGGCGGACGACGTTGGTCAGCATCAGGCGGTGGGCCAGTTCCGACCGAGAGCCGAGATCAGATAGACGCCCAACCTCCGACAGCGCCGCGAACGGGATCACAAAGTCCAGATCCAGCTTATGTACGTTGTAAACGTGGGCCACCAGCTCCTGCACGTCCAGTTTCGATGCTTGGTTGAATGGGAGTACAACGAGCCGGCTGCCGCGGCTGCCGAAGCGCTCGTAGATGTCACGGAACAGACCAGTTGTCTTCATACTGAAGCTGCTCGTCGTCACAACCACCGTAGCGCCACCCTCCAGAAGCGCCTTCACAACCTCGGCGCCAATCGAGTTGTTTCCACAGCCCGTCAACAGCGCCACCTTGCCAGCAAACGAGATACCTGTCGAGGCCACCTCGCGCATACACGACAGTAGTGCACAGGTGGATTCAATATCGTACAGACGCAGTGTTTGGTCGAGGACCGACGGTTTGCGGGTGTGCACGTGCGGCAGCTCGATCTTCCTCACGTTCTCGTTCAGCTCGTCAAGAGACCTGGGCGGACGTAGTGCGTTGTTGTATTCGAGACCACGTGCAACGTCGTCAACATACTGGATCAGGTCGGCCACCCCATCACGAGGCGCCTCAGCATACGTGAGTTCCCCGTTCTCGTGGATACTGAGCTGGGGTTGCGTGGGCGTGAACCTTGGGATGTGAACAGGGTTCGTCTGCAAAGCTTCCTTCACCTGTTCCACCAGCAGTTTAAATTCCGATCCACCTTGAGCAGCGAAAAACTGCACAAACTGCAGAAGCTCTGGTGTGGCGCGGTTGCGCAGGCACAGCTTGACCCGATCTAAACTATCTTTCATAGTCAGGTTCGGGCTTGAAGACAGACTCTTAGAGGTCGCTGAGCAGTAACACAGCTCCAGGGCATCCTGCAGCACCCAGTTCCAGTAGCTGTCGTACTGGCGTTCCTTCTTCGAGTCGAATTTTGCAACAATGCCAGCGGTGTAGAGATCACCGTGCTCCGTTACCCACTGCGACACCGATGACTCCAGACCTTCGCGCATATCCACCTCCATCTCGATCTTGCGGTGCCAGTCCAACTGGTCATCGCCCAGGTACGAGTTCAGCGCATTAATCTGGTCTGCAATCATCGACTTCAGACGCTTCTCGAAGTCGATCGGCAGCGAGCTTGGCTGCATAGCCTGTTGGAACATCGCTGGGCCAGCTATCATCCCGCCAAGCTTCGACAGGTAAGGAACGTCAATGCCAGCATACTTCGCGTAGCCATCCACCACGCCATCCAGCCACTCCTTCGCTGTCGCGTCGTCCGTAAGACGCTCCTTCGGGTTCTGCGTCAGGCCGTGGAGCAGCACACTTTCGATGCGGCCGCTCAGCAGGCAGCGCTCACTAGACAGATACTCCTTGATGGCAGACAGACCGAAACCGCCAGGCATCTTGCTCGCCAGCATCTTCGCGACCAGAGTGCTCGTCACCTTGCCGGGCGAAGCGTAGCCTGGGAACTTGCCAGAGAGCTCAGCCAGCTTTATCTCCGCTGCATCGTCAGGGCCAGAACCAAACTCCTTCTCCAGGTCGCCAACGATTTCGTTCTGCACGGCCGACTTACCAGCAGATAGATCCTTGATAGTCGCCATTTCCGAGACCTCGCCGAATGCCTTGCCGAACTTCACAGCCAGCATCACCAGCAATGCGTGCTTTGCCTCCACAGGCTGGTCGCTCACAGTCGGGATCGACACCGGCGCGGGGTTGAACGACATGCCCACGGCCCCAGGCGCAGCGC
>LGSM01000635.1:0-16208 GCA_001314345.1 Phytophthora multivora | reverse complement strand
TCGTCTGTCGAGTGTCCGAAAAGACGTCCTAATCCATCGACGTCGACAGCTCTACTGCTTAATAAGCACTGCTTACCAATAAGCGCTGCTTATTAAGCAGTGCTTATTGGTAACAGTTCTGATATCAAAGGTGACGAGGATTTCAGCAGCTTAATTAACGATCGTATATTTTGTTGTAGGATAAACGTTGGAACCACGTCTCAAGTGTATGGCAGTGGGCTGCATTTCGTGTCAACCCGCTTTGAGTTGTCGAGGATAACTTACAATATCGCGTGATTCTCCTTTCCACTATCTGACAGAGTCTCTGTAGACTGTTGTTCAAAACTAGAGTAGTTGCTAGTAGCAACTTGCTACTGAAGTGGCTGTGCCCACCAGAATGTGTGTTGCACTTAGATTTAGATTGTTAGATCTGTGATTCATATTTGCAATGCATCAGTATACGCAGTCTTATTTACCTGGATTTACTGTTAAATAGAAACCTTATTGCCGTGAGCCCCCATCGTTATAGCCAGATACCATCAACAAGGCGTCATCAGGCCAGCTTTGCACCACACCACGTCCACACCAAACACAGTGCCATCCATCAACTCGCCAACATTCCGGCTCGCGGGCAGGCAGCACCTTCGTCTCCTCCCGATTACTCCGTCTCCTGCGGCCGCCCACGATGCTTAAGCCCATGGGGAAGAAGCACATCTCGCACTCACGTCTGGATGAGTGGCGTAGTGGCCCATCGGGCTCTTCTTTGGGCTCTAGCGGCCCGAAACTACCGGCTCACTTGCGTCCTCTCCTTGTGCCTAATGGAGCCGCGTTGAGGCTGCAACTGCGCTACCAGAAGTACCAGGACAAAGTCCGAGCGCTGTTGAAGAAGGCAGACGCCAGCCAGCAGCAGGAACATGCTGCTAAAGCGACGGGGAGAGCAGTGACGTCGTCCAGTATGGCGTTAGCTGTAGCGATCCAAGCGCACAAGGAAGAGAAGGACACGGGCGTGGAGCAATCGAATCTGAGTGTTAAGAACACGCAATTGCAGTTAAAGACAGAGCAAAGAACGATGGAGAAGTGGGGGAACAGTGCTGTGGAGGACTGGGCGGTTACGAAGGAGCCACAGACACCGGAAGACAATGATATGATACTGGGGTCTAGCAGCTCCGGTGAGGAGGAACATGGACAGGATGGGGACAGTTTGCAGGATGAAGACTCGCTTCAGGTTGGAGATGAGGTTCAGGTTCAGGGAGGGAAGGCTCACTTGATGCAAGAGTGCGAAGAGGAGAGTGACAGTGGACGACAGCACGGGTTCGTGAATGTGATGGAGTCATCGTGGCTCCTGTCGTCCATTGAGCAACGTTGCGCCGAGACCGCTAGCTCGTTGGTGACCCAGAGCTCTACTAAGCCCCGATCCAGTCTGGCTCTGCAACTTGCCGATGTGAGACTGGCGGTGCTGGACTTGCTGTTCATCTGTCGCTCAGGAGTTGATGTGAATCTCCTTGGTCGCCCTCCGTCATCTGTGGACACGCACCACCGGAATCTGGTGGCAAGCGTCAAGGATGCGGCTTCGGCTCAAAACAGCACGGAGTTAACTCCAGCGGATCTTCACAGGGTCTCACGCATCTTCGAGAGCTTGAAGTCGGACATGTTCATGCCAGCTGTGCGGTGCCTGGGCTGGCTGCTCACCAAGACGTGGCGTCTGCTCTTCCACGGGCTCCACGTGGACCTGGAGTCACTCCACCAGGTGCGTCGTGTGCTCGAGGCTTCCGAAGGTGACGTTAGCGTCGTGTTTGCACCGACACACAAGAGCCACCTGGACTACTTGATTATCAGCTACTTGTGCTTCGCCTACGGTATCCCACTCCCCCGCATTGCTGCTGGCAACAACCTGGACCTGCCTCTTGTGGGTTCGTTCCTGCGTGCGAACGGCAGCTTCTTCATCCGCCGATCGTTCCGGAACGACAACCTGTACAAGGAGGTACTGGAGCAGTACGTGCATGAACTGCTGCACGATGGCAACCCTGTCGAAGTGTTTATCGAGGGCGGCCGATCACGTCATGGCAGAGTGTGCAAGCCTCGTCTGGGTTTCATGTCAATGTTCCTTAATTACGTGAAGGGGACGTCTCGCTCTGTTTCCAATGACGAGGAAGCTGCCAATCCCGAGAATTCGAAGAAGACGGTCTTGGTTGTCCCGATTTCGCTTGATTACGACAAGGTGTACGAGGTTGACGGGTATGCAAACCAACTCCTTGGTAAACCCAAGGAGAAAGAGAGTCTAACAGTCTTGTTCCGCTCCGTTTGGGACCTGTTTTTCCTCAGACTTGGCCACTCGTATGTGCGTTTCGGCGAGCCAGTGCCTCTTACCGAAACTTCGTCGCTTCAGGGTTCGTCCGAGCTGGTAGCCGAGCGGATGCAAACCTCTGGTACCATTACCTCGACTGCAATTGTGTCCGCTCTACTGATGTGGAAACGCACTTACGTGACTGAGGAGATGCTGGAGACTCGCACTGTGTGGCTAGTGGAAGAGCTCGAGAAGCGCGCTGCGACTGTGGCCCATGTGGAGAATGATGACATCGCCGCGCACGCCCTGTCGATCTTGGACGTGAAGACCAAAGCGAACAGCGTCGTGTGTCCTCAGTTGCAGTATCCCGTGCGAGCACTTGAGCTAGGCTTCTATCGCAACCATTTGCTCCACATTTTCCTGCCTGATATGGCTGTGATAGGCGCTGTGGATGCTGCTCTGCGTCAGCGTTCCAAGTGCGACGAGAGCTACTCAGCGCATCACAAGTTGGACATCTGGGCGGTCAAGCAACAAGCGCAGAAGATCTGGCACTTCCTGCGTCACATTTGTCGCCATGAGGCCATTGACATTGAGGCTCGTGTGGATCAGTTCTTTGCTGAAACTACCCAGTGCAGTGTGGACGAAGCCGAGGGCACTGTGACCGTAGATGTGAACTGCTGGAACAAATCGAAGCTGTCGAGCTTTGTGCTGTCGCTGAACTGGTCGTTCATGGACTCGTTGTGGCTGACCACGCAGGGCCTCTGGAGTCTTTTGGAGGAAGTTGACAGTGAACACACGGAGCGCGATGTCGTGCGTTGTGTGCAGGTTCTAGCGAAGGAGCTATTCCTGCGGCAACAGCTGTATCACGCTGAAGCTCTGTGCAGTGAGAGCATCAAACAGTCGCTGGACTTCTTGGTGGAGAGTGGCGTGGTGCACTTTGAGCGTTCCCAAGATGGCAAGTCGCGTGTGGTGCGTCTCTGCTCAGATGTGCGCGCTCTTGAGGAACTCACACGAGAGGTGAACGCACGTCGGAAACCGCAGTCGTTCCTGTGGCGTCAAGACGTATTGCCACGCAACTTGACCCGTGAAGAGGCACTGAAGCTCATGGAAGGCGCCCAAAGCTCCCGTAGTATCTACGCCAAGTGGATGGCACCACCGGCCACGAAGTCAACGGCCTAGGTGCTGGCTGTATTCAGGTAACTTAATCGTAATAATGCGTATATGACAGAAGTGTCATGAACTACATTTATGACCATATAAACCATCATAACGCTATGTATGGCTCATAACGTATGATAAAACTGATGAATTTCATAAAGAAGCATTCACTTTTAGAAGTAACTCTTAGATGTAATATTACTGTTGGGAAAACCAGAACAAAAAAAAAAAACTATCGGCTGGTCAAGATGCTGCTTCACCGACATCCTTCGGTCGCTTTGCGTGCGTCCAGGGCGCTTTCTCCATGGCTACCGCGCTTTGTGGCCTCAAGTGGGCCTTGTGGATCTTTCAGCACCGGTCGAAACGCCAACGATGGGTTGCAGCCACCTGTGCACGTCCCCGTTCTTCTGAAAGAAACGATCACAGCCTTCGCACGCAAAATTTCAGACGTTTCCGAGCCTCGTTACTTCGTGGACGGCACTGCAGGCTTTGGAGGACACTCGAAAGCAATTCTGCAACACTTTCCCGGCGCTAAACTGCTCTGTGTGGATCGCGATCCGGAAGTTTTGAGTATTGCCCAGACCAATTTGGCTGAGTTTCATGGCCGTGTGAGCTTCCAGAACGGATCGTACGCTGATTTGGAACAGCATTTAGAAGCTGCGGGGTTTCCTGATGAAGTGAATGGGATTTTGGTGGATTTGGGGGCCAACAGCTTCCATTTTGACGCTGCGAGACGTGGCTTTAGTGTGGTGAACGACGGGCCTTTGGATATGAGATTCAACCAGCACGATACGTCCATTCCGACGGCAGCAAATGCAGTGAATACGCTGTCAGAAGTGCAACTTACCAAGATTTTCAGAGATTTTGGAGAGGAAAAACTGGCCAAGGAGTTCGCTAAGGCTATTGTGAGGGAACGAGAGGAGAAAGGAAAAGTGTTCGAGACCACGAGCGACTTGAGGGACTGCATCGAACGCATTGCCAATATGTGGAAGTCGTCGGGCAATAAGAAGAAGAAGAAAGGCAAACGAGCGAGTAAGATCGGGAGCACGCACCCTGCCACTCGCTGCTTCCAGGCACTGCGGATTTACGTGAACGACGAGCTTCGCCACGTTCACAGCGGCGTGAAGCAGCTTGTGACCCACTTGGCGCCAAGTGGACGGCTCGGTATGTTGCAGAATGGTAGGTATGTTGTGGGTACAATGGAGACTAACGAGGGTTTTGTGGTGTAGTGACAATTGCGTTCCATTCGCTCGAGGACCGACCGATCAAGGACTTCTTCCGCGAGCTGGTACGTTTCGATGTTCCTTGTCTCTAGTATTTTTTATGCTGATGGTTGGTCTACGTTGCAGGACAAGAAGGGTAGAACGGATAGCGACGATGATGAAGAGGACGAGGAGTGGGAGGAGTACGAAAGTGACGAGGAGGAGGAACAGGCAGAAGAGGACATTGACCCACTCAAGAACAAACGCTTCCGTCTTCCTGTCCGAAAAGCTACCAAGGCTACTGACGAGGAGATTGAATTGAACTCACGCTCGCGTAGCGCGCGTCTCCGCTGTATCGAACGCATTCTGTAATCCAACATCACGTCAGCTATGGAGGCAGCGTTTTACCTTCTTCTTGTCGTCACAAGTCCTTGCGCATTCGGCCTGAGTCAGCACCCGCCTCCACTTGATTCTTGAACTCCTCCAGATTGTAAATGCGACGCCAGTCCACCGGACGTTGTCCTGGCAGACCGAGGAAGTCCACTACGTTGTTGAGAATGCCACGGGAATACGCGCGATCGAGATTTTCGTTCTTCACAACTTCATTCGTCGTGAGGGCTGCGCACATGAGGTAAATGTGGAACAGAAGCATGTAGGCGATCCACGCAATCTGCACGACATCCAGCCACATGACGCAGAAGAGCAGTGGCTGGAAGTGGGCGACGCTCCAGATCCAAGCGAACAGACCGGGAGTACTAACAGCAGTTCCACCACCCACCAGGAGAGTCCACAGCGACGTGTTCCACTTCCACCACTGCCACTGAACGGTGAAATTCGCCACGAGCTCAGGTTGAGCACGAGCAAAGCGCCAGCACGCGATAAGCTCCATTCCAATGGACATTACTGCCGACAAGAGGAAGCCCAGGAAAGCTACGTGATTGCGTGCCCCAATGGCATTCACCACAAATGGACAGTAGTGGTCGAACTTTGCGATGCAAGCGTTCAACTCGGCACAGTGTTTCCCACGCAGCGGCCTCTTGTGAAGGCACGTAAGACACAGTTTCGTTGCGCTTGGTAACTTGGATTCAACGAGCCAGCGGATGTTCTAGCAAGCATTAAACATAATGAGTATGCTGGAATACCGTCAGTATAAGGGGAGAGGGCAACTTACATGTAGCTTCTCGTCGTATGAAGTGAACACTTCGCCTGCGTCCGAGGTGGATGTTTTGTACAGTGTGACCCCGATCATAGCAATGGAAACTGCCGCAACTGCACAGAATCCAGTGCTGCAGTAGCCGCTGAACCGAGGGAAACAGGCAACAAGATAAACGATTGATGCGACGTTGATCCCGAACATGAGCGATGCTGCCTTGCGCTTGTCACCGTAGGACCCGCGCTGGAGCAGTTTCAGCAGCAGCATCGCAGCAACCAGCAGAGCAGAAAGCGAGAGGATAATGTAGAGCGTTCCGCTCACAGTCACGACCACGTAACACGCAAGAGGAAACATAATCCACGGCACGAAAAAGGCGAGCTTGTAGACGTTGTCCTCGAGCGTTTTTTTCTGGCAGAAGAGAAGCGAAATGAGCTCAACGAATTACAGAGCAAATGGCGCGATACCTACTGGGATGGAAGTGCTTCGAGCAAGATTCTGAAGCTGCTCGTCTTCTGTCAGAAGATGGCGCGCTGTTGAGTTCGGACGAAGCCGAACACGTGCGATCGCCAATGCCGTGAGGCCCTCCTTGTTTACAATGGTAGTATCGGCTCTCACATCCAACAGCATTCGCACGGCCATGGGTATGTTGTTCATAGCCGCATGATGCAGAGCTGTACATTACTCCCGTTAGAAAATAAAACCAAACAGCATTAGCTTTAAGCTGCAATGTACCAGTGTTGCCATCGGCATCTTGTGCATTAACTGACGCTTGCAGGCTCAGAACCATACGGAACGAGTCCAAGTGGAACTGCTGAGGTTGACAAAGCAACATCAACGCCGTCTTCTGGCTTGCGTCTGGTCATAAAAAAAGTGTCAAGAGCATCCTAAAAGCATTTAAACTGTCGTAACTTAACTCACCTTGCATCCTTTGGTTCACATCCGACCCTTTAGCCACCAGATACGCTGCTGTAATGGGGAAACATCGTTGAATTGCCACCAAGAACGGCGTAAACCCCAATCCATCACAGAAGTTTGGATCCGCTCCGTTTCGAAGAAGCAGTTCCACCGAGTAGATTTGATTGTGGTACGCAGCCCAGAAGAGCGGCGTTGTCTGCATTTCGCCTCCCGGGGCGTCCACCTGCACTTGAGCTCTCAATTCTTCATTTCCAAGTAAAAACCTACAAAAAATCATCGATTCCTTCAGTCATTGTGACTGTAAGCCACAACGAATTTAATAAAAAAAAAAAACTCACTCGAGCACACCCATTTTGCCACTAATAGCAGCATGGTGCAGCAAGGTCGCTTTTGACGCTTCATCGTAAATATTCACGTCGAATTCCGGATCCTAAATTCATAAAACCTGATAAGAGAAAACAATTTCGAAGAAAAATACTTTTGCTCCATCCAACCTGCTTAACGAGCTCCTGTAGCTCTGGCAGCAGCCCCAGCTTTGCGCAGTCCAGCGCAGAGGGGGCAGAGAGCTCTCCGGTACACTTAGAGCACGAGGAACCAGCCCCCACGACGCTGCAGGACGCGCACACGAGGCGGAGCATGCTGTAAATTGAAGATTGAGACAATAATGGGTGAATTCAGTACATAGAGTACTGATATAAATGATCATTCGGTATGCATCATTGGTAGTTCTAACTTTGAGTGAAGGAGTGAACGTTAAAATCGCTTCCTGTGTACTGATATGGGTTAGTCCATGTTGAAGTGCGCAAGAATAGCCTTATTTTGCAGCTTGCGAGATGCTGCATTTACGGCAGGTTGGGCTGACTAGAGTATGAAGCGCAGAGGACCTTGTGTCCATCAGCAGAACCTCCCAGCTTCAGCACCTTCCAACCTTTCAAGTACCAAAGCTCCAGCCCTCAGGCGGGCGGACGTGGCTGCTGCTGCGTGTCTGCGTTTGTACGCGGAAGGACAAGAGTTTCTCGACCACAAGAGGCAGATTTACAGCAAATTCGGACTGGATAAAGTTCCAGTAAGTAAAATTACAATGGGCAGCACTGCAGCAGGCTCTAAAGCTCCCACGAAGCCTGAAACAGCCGCTTCAAAAGTCCCCAAACCTGCAGTTCATCAAGTCTCTAGCAGCTCAACTCGAACGAAGCGACAAGGAAGTGGCCCAAAGTCTGGAGATTTAATCGGCAGTCCACGGAGCAGCACAGTGTACATGCCTTCCGGTGGTCGACCACCAACTGCCACTACGATGTTTGCAAAGACGTATTCCTTACAGTCAACGGTGGCGAGTCGAGCTGCAGTCGCTCCACGGCGCAAAACGACTATAACCAGGAAGCCACCGTCGCCTAAAACTGTCAAGAAAGATCAAGGACGATTAAGGTTTACAAACTCATCAGTGAAAGACCGGAGAGTCGCAACTAGCGCATCAAATGGATCGCAGCTAGTACGTCAGAACCAGCACGTTGGCTTGCAACGCAGTCGACCGTCCATTTCTACTGGAAACCCCGACGTTACGATGGCAAGAGTGACTCGCGCAAGTATGATCTCTCCATGTTCTGGAGCAATGAGAAGGCCGTCAACAGCTCCGATTCAACCACAGCAGAAAGTCAGGACGTACTCGACGATTTTCCAGCAGCAACAGCAGCAGGAACCGGTTTTAGTGCAAGTTTCTCGTCGAACGTCTTCTCCAATTATGACGCCGGGTGGGCCTGGAGGCCGTCGACGGCCAAGTGTAGCGCCTATCGAGGCCGATTCGTCTCCTATCAACTGCGCTACTGCAAGTGCCGACTCTTTGGGACTCAGCTGCAATCCACGAGCTTCATTTATACGGCGTGATAACAAACTGGAGAAGCTCCAGGAACAAGTGAACGTGCTCAAGGCTTCTCTCGGGATTTCAGACGAAGATTTACTGTGGAAAGTGGAGAGTTCCAAGGGGAACGCCTTTGTGGCAGCAGACAGACATCTCGCAGCCTGTGAGGAACGTTATGACCGTTTAGTGTTCGAGATGCAGGAGTTATCCCGACCTGCGCGCTGTGAGGACGAAGATAAAGCGAATGTGGCGTTAGCTGCTAAACTGCGAGCACTAGAGAAACAGGCACAGCAAGTGGCCGAGTTGAAAGCACGAGCCACCAGTTCCCAGTCGGACATGGTCGAAACGAAAAAGACTTTACTTTCCACTCGAGTACAAGCCGAACTCCAGCGAGCCAAGCTCGACCATAGCGCTGCGGCTTCCACTGCGGAATTAGAGCTGAAAACCACCAAGCGCCTGGAACGTATCAAGGAAGAGGTGTTAGCTGTGCAGCAAGTGCTTAAAACGGAGCAAGGCGTGCTTCAAACGCTTCTGGAGTGGCTCGGAACGGAGACCGACCGCTTTGGAGCTTCTTTCGCTGCTGAAGACCTAGCGCCTTGTGTGATTTCAGAGCAGACACACGAAGCCAAACGTTCACTACTGTACACTCTTCGTACGATCCCAGAATGCACTCAAGGCAGCGAACGCTTGTCCTCTTTGTGCTCTCAAGCCACTCAATTAGCGTCAAGAATCACTGCGTCTCGAGCTCACGACTTGAAACGAACTGAGGTCGACTTGGAGCGCACCATGCGAGACGTAGAGATCTGGAAGACACGAAGGGAACAAGCCAAGGAATTCGCAGACGAAATGAGGAAACGAGAGGCGAAATGGCAGGAAGCCCAACGCGAGAAGAACGACGAGAGTCTGTCATTGATGCGGACTTTTATCCCCGTTGATATCGCTGATCTTTCAGTGGAAAACCTGATCGCTCGGGCTCAAGAAGGAGGAGTTCTTTACACGTACGATCTGGCTGCTTATCTCAAGACGAATCGCTTTCTCCACTGGCTGGTCACACACCAAGACGACATCACTCGAGCCAATTTTCTGGCTATTGAGAGCGCGTCGTTCTTCATGGATTTCGGCAATTATGACATTCAAGAGCTTCGAGCTTTAGCGAGAGTTTTACCGGACAGCTTCGCCTTTGACAAGGACGGACGGAAGAATGCGTGGCGCTCGTCTTACATCGATCATGTTCGCCAACTTGCAGCTCAACAGCAACACGAGACGATCAAAGCTGGTTGGGACCCGGCAAAGCGAGCACGTCGAGACGTCCAGCTGCCAAATCTGACAGCGAGACAACAGCTAAACCCGATTTTCTGTTACCCTACAGACGCTGAAATTGACAATCGATTGGAGAAATTCGAGCGTCAACGAGCTCGACTGGAGACGAAGCGTGTTCGATTGAAGAAACTGGACGATGAGCTCATTCCACAGGCTAAAGCGGAGTACGTTGCTGTGGCTGAGGACGCTCGAAACGAAGAGTTACAGCGATCATTTGGGAAATCGACGCTCATTGCGCTACGGGAAGAAGCCAAACAGCAGCATTTGGCGCTCTGTAAAGAGCGAGATACCGCCAAAGGCGAATTAGCTCACGGCGAGCGTGCGTGGAGTACGATGACGCCTTCTTTTGAGCAGTATCAGGCGGAAGTGGCTCAGATCCGAGCTCTCGATCCGGAAATTCGCAATTTAGCTCGGATCTGCGGCCCGTTTCCAGCGGAAGTGGACATTCAGCCTCGAGAGCGTGCGGCATTCAAGAAATTGTCGGTGGAGGAAGAAGCGGAGGCTCGAAAGAAGGAACTGGATAACGCCATTGCTAAACGCGGTCTCGATATCAACGAAGTTGCCGAAGAGGCGAAAACTCAAGTGATTCCAGTCGGATTATTGACGAATTTGGAGGTGAAAGCGCCTCCTTTGACCGAAGCAGAGTTGGAAGCTACGAGGTTAATGCAGCTGGAAGATAAGCCGCCGTCCATTGGTACAGAGTCTACCGCTGTGTCGGAGCTGCCTACTGAGAAAGGGCCTGTTTCACGCGGATTCAAGCGGGTGAAGTCTCTTCAAGTGGCTGTCGGAGTGCTTCAGTTCCTTGAAAAGGACTTTTGCAGCCCCACACGTGCCATGCGGGGGAAAGAAGGGAGTTTGGCGTCTCCATCTCCAAAAGCAAGGCCTTCCGCGACTGAGGGAGCTGATAAGAGTGAGGAACCTGCCGTCAAAACACCACGAGGATCGCGATTGTTGCCTCCAACACCAAAAACCGCTTCAAAATCTGCCAAGGAGGAAGAAATCAAGGTGCCAAAGCCTCCGGTTGTTGTACAGCCGAAATCCAAAGCTTTACTGAAACTTCTTGAAGCTCAAAAGACAAAGGAGACGCCAACGTCAAGTCCAACGCGTCCTCCGCCTTCACCTTTTGCAGGCAACTTCCTAGGCGAGCTACAGAACCGCTTCCAACGTAAACCACCGGGTACTGAGGTCGCTAGTGAAGACGAGAAAGCTCCTGGGGCCAAGAAGCCCATGAATTTCTTGGATGAGCTGAAACGTAAAGCTGGTGGGGACGCAAGCCCAGCATCGCCTAAGAGCCCTATGAACTTCCTAGACGAGCTCAAAAATGCCTCTCGAAAGGCTCCTACCAACACTGAAGACACTGCAACAGCAGTTCCCGCACTTTCCAAAGCTGGGAACTTAATAGATGAGCTAAAAGCTCGTGCCCGTCCAACGTAAAAACAATCTAAGGGTTATTGTGGACAAAATATTGATTTTATCGTAACTCACTAGCATGTCGAGCAGTCAAGACCATTCTCTCTGTGGCTTTTTCCACCCCAGTACAGATTCGAATGTTGGATTTCCTCAGTCTCAAGCACCACCACCGCGTCATGGCAATCATCGGTTCTTCTTCTTCCCCTTCATGCCCGTTATCACTGTCATATCCTGACAAACTCGAGATTCTGGACGGTACTTCATCTTCACCCACTGCGTCTCCGACCATTAGCGTCCTCAACATGCTGCTGGCTGGTACTCAGCAAATGCTACGCTGTTGGTGGTCTTCTACCGTAGCAACAAGACGGTGCTGAGCTATAGGACAGCCAGGTATCGCGTCGTCGTTTTCTCGCACTGAGATGTCGCCTATTGCTTCGGAAACGCTGATTTCGAGGTTGTAAACGAAGTCCTGGGGCGCGTCGATGATGGGTTTAACACTCTTCGCACCAGCCAGAGGGGAATCTCGACACGTAGTGATACGAAATCTCCATTCGTCGCCTCGGAACTTCTTCCAACCGCAGAATTCCGATGTCATACGATAGTGTTCTCGCTGGCGCATGAAATGACGAGCCACTTCCATTCGGTCGCTCTTCATGCGCAGTAGAGAAGCTTCTCTCTCGACTGGATCTCGACCGAGGATCGCGGGCATCGAATGGCTCCGCGACGTTATCTCACTGTTAGAATAATACACACACAAAGCAACCTAAAAGCTTTAAAGAGTAGAATAGACATAGAAGAAATACGTCGGATGTACGTCCGAATTTTAGGTTTCGTTGCCTTTGGAGCACGACGGCGTTTCTTGGATGTCAGTCTTGCTCGCTTCGGCACTGGAGGTTTCTGCATCTCCATCCGAAAAGCTACCGGATGCAGTCCTAGTTAACGATACTGACATAGAATTCATACAAACGGATTACTTTAAGTAATATTTTGTGCGGCATTACTGTAGTATTATTTGGTGTGCCGTAGTACTTCAAAAATATTTGTAAGGTAGTATACTATTATTTACTAAATTTCCCGTTTCAAACACTTTCAAAATTTGATAGGGTCTGTATTTCATCAGTACTGTAGCACTATGCAAGAGCGCAACTGTACGTGTAATTTACACGTCCAACATGCCTGCACGTCTTGCAGTCGCGAACATGGCTGCTCCCACCTTATCCACCCCCGTTCGAATCCGTTCCACTACGAACGGCGGCATGTAAATGTCGGATTTTCGGATCCTCAAGCACCACCACCGCGTCATGATAATGATGGGTTCCCCGCTCTCTTGCTGATGCCACGTCACTTGAGTGATCTGCGTCATGTCTTGCCTAACGCGAGTGTCTGGCTGATACGGATACAGCTCGTCTTCGTCCACGGAGTCGCAGATCATCAGTCCCAGTTCGTTCTCCCCACTACCGGGAGGCCCCGCTGGTCGGTAGTCTGCGAACGCTACGTTATTCGTGTCCGTCTGAATCACACCGCCAACAGTAGCCACTAGACGGTGCTGAGCTACGGGACTTCCTGGTTTGGCATCGTCGTTCTCTCGAATGTTAATGTCGCCCACAGCTTCCGAGATGCTGATTTCAATATTGTACACGAAGAACTGGAGCGCGTCGATGATCGCCTTGACGCTGCGTGCTCCAGGCAACGGGAGAATCTCAAAGCGCTGGGACACGAGATCTCCATTCGCTGCCTCGAACTTCTTCCGGTCGCAGAATTCCGTCGCTGATAGACGATGGCATCTCTGGAGCATGAAATGATGCCCAACTTGCAGTCGGTCGTGCTTCATTCGCAGTAGAGCTCTCTGACGCTCGGACGGGTCGCTACTCAGCCGAGCAGGCAAGTCGAACGGCTCGGTCGCAGTGTTGCGCTGCAGATACACAACACAAATTAGAGCCTGAACACAAATCCGCACAAAAAGTTCACGTAAGCTTACGAAGAACTGCGTGACCATGGATAAGGTACTCGCGAACGACAGCCTCTGCCCATGGAGCGCATCTCGCATCGTCTTATTCAGCACCTCCTTCTCAGTCAGCACGTTGCGTTGCTTCAGCACCGCGTTCCTGTGTTCATAGTGCTCCATTTGCTTCTCGAGTTCCTTCATCATGTCCGTCAGCTCCTTAATCTCCACCTGCGCCAGTAACAAACACCAATGAGCAATGGTATGCCCACTACAGACGGAGTATCGCAGCAAACACTCACTCTGCGTCGGATGTACGTGCGGATCTTGGGCTTCTTGACCTTCAGCTCACGCTTCTTCCGCGTCCTCTTCTTAGTGGGACGCGCAACAACAGGAGCCACGTCGTCAGAGGAGCCGCTGCATGAAGACGAAGCTGGCGTCGGAAGAACTGGTGTTGGAGGTGTCGCCGTTGCGGGGACGCTGCTGGTCATGGTGTTGCGTCCGACAACTCGCGTTGCACACTGTGCAGTGACAAACGACTGCTGGACAACCTGATTATGCTTTTTGCAAGTAAATCCCAGTAAAACCTCGCTTCTGAATGAGGTTAAATAGGTAGGGGACACATGATGATGCTCACATGAGCGTAGTCGGAGTTCCTACCACATACTTGTAATTTAGATGGCCATTATTTGATATTTTACGGTATTTGAGGATGGATGTCATAGCACAATTTCAGAGCTCGAAAACATCTAAGGAACCTTAGGTATCTAGGTACCGGTATTGACGAAATTTCCAAATCGGCCTATTGAACCGCCCGAGCAAAGCAGCCCGAACAACCGCCTCCTGTCTAATAGCATATACTATCTGAGAGCCTTTCCTTTTCACTCCATCGCAGAAGCACAAAGCATAGCACTTCTCCCACCGGTGCGAGCACTACATAATGACCGTGCGACGCTATTTGATTGGTCAAAATGTAAAAATACGATCGGGCAAGGAAAGGGCAAAAAGTACAGTAACTACAGATTATATTGACCACCCCAAAAAAAGTGTTGGCACAAAGAGTACATTACAGCATGAGTACATTACAGGGCGAGTACATCAAAGGACGAGTACATCAAAGGACGAGTACATCAAAGGACGAGTTACGTTCGCTACGGCTCCGCCAAACTGTTGCAGTCCTCATTTCAGATTTTTCGCCATGGACCTACCTCCGACAAGTCGCCTTTACGCTGCGGCCATCGCAGCAGCGCAATTCGCAGACCAACGACTGGAAATCAGAACGCGAACGGACTATAGCGGCAGTCTTCGGCGGTTTGAGGCGTTCTGTCAACACGAAGGATATCCTGACCCGCTAAAGCACCGCTTCGTGGAGCTTCCTGGTGTCGTCGCGGCATACATCAATCAACTCGCCACTACGAACTCTAGTCAAGGGCCAGCAGAAAAACTTCAGGCTGCGCTCAGCTGGCACTTCACGAAACCTGAGATGCTCAACGGCGGCCATCCGCATGATAGATGGGTTGTCGAAACCGCAAGCGATGGGACGCTAGTGCCGCGCGGGAACCCTGTCCGTTCTGCTGCGATCACGCAGATTCTCGCTGGCCTAAGCAAGTCAAAGAAGCGTGAGAGGACCCCCAAGCGTGCATCCCCAATGTCGCTGGCGATGCTGTCGAAGATGATCGCCTTCTTAGAGTCCGAGTCGATGTTTAACGAGACGATGCGGATATGGTTCTCAACTGTGTGCTCGCTCAGTTTCTACGGCATGTGTCGCATCAACGAGGTTCTGCTCATGAAAAAAAGTGACATTCAGCTCGGCCTCCGTCGCAAGTCTCGCAAAAATGGCGCTGAGATCCGTATCGGTTGCTTCGCGATCCGTGACTGGAAAACAGACCATGATCCACTGGCTAGTCGGACGTATTCTCTCCACCCTCTTCCCAGGGAAGAACATGCTGCGGAGGCGCTGACCTATCTGAAGAAATGGTTCACGTACGCGGTCATCAAATTACAGCATTCGTGGCACGACGATGATTTCGTATTTCCTTCCCTCACCAAGATTCCCCGTGTGTTCTCGGATAAGCGAGTGCGCGCTGATAACAGTATCGCTCATGGCGTACCGTTCGCGAAGGTTGCAGTCAAGTGGTGGGCCCCAATGTCAGACTCCAAATTCACACAAGTGCTGAACATCGTTGCTGACGCAGCAAGTATCAGTCACAACTTGCTCGGCGATAAAATATGGTTCACGTCACACTGCTTCCGACGTGGAGGCGCTCAATATCGGTTTATGTTTGCCCCTGAGAAGAGGCGGTGGTCACTGAAACTTGTGAAGTGGTGGGCGGGATGGGCACCCAGCGAGAAAGCTGAAACCGTCACAAGGTACCTGTTGGACGACGTGCTGGACCGAGAAGAAAATCAGCTTGGCGACTCGCTTGCTCCGGATGCAGTGTCATGTTCAGCAGTGTCATTAGAAGCTATAAGAGACATTGAGTTCGAGAGTTCGCAATTCGAGCACGAGAACTTGGACGATGCACGGCGTGGGGCATGCAGAGCGGGTGAGTTTGTCTCGAGCGACACGCCGGAATAAGCTATTGGAGAGCTAAAGGCTATGCTTGAGGGGCTGCGCGATGCTGTCAACGGTATTGCAAACAGTCAGAATTCGGCACATGAAGCAGGTCAGGCTGAACGGGGGAATGAGCTGACAGGTGCCTGCAGCACAACAGACACCGCAGACTTGGTGTCGGAGCTCCATGACGCTCGAACATGGAGGGACTATGTGACGCAGTACTGGACGGCCAACGTCGCGCGCCACCAATACCGGGCTGGCGTGGACATACTGCCTCAAGAACGAAAAGTCCATCGATCGCGACTTTCACGGATGAAAATCATCGCGGAGTTCATCCCCGACAAATACGACAACGATGCGGACTTGTTTGAGCGGGAGTTTACAAGTTTCATCCCCGGAGACTTGACCGTAAACAAGATCCTCAGTGCAATACGTG
>LGSM01000634.1:0-16245 GCA_001314345.1 Phytophthora multivora | reverse complement strand
GGGAAACAAATCGTACTTAGCCACTTTGCCTGAAAAACCTTATTTTACGAATTTCGATTTTTAGAAAAAAACCACTTTGCTTGTGAAATGTGCCACTTTGCCTGGGAAAAGGTGTACATGTACGAAAAAATAATTCGGTACATTTGGATATGGGCCTAACGTGTACATACATGTATTCAAATGTAATTAAATGCGACGAGCAGTCTGTCGTTCGAGTGGATTTGGTCCTGTTCTGATTGCGACGGCAGCAATCTTTTAGATAGTTTACGGCAAATTCACCCCCGCTTCGACAACTTCCAGACCAACAAACAACGGGTAAAGGAAGGCTGGCTCGCAGTGCATTCGTAACAACAGCCAAAAGGACGGCTATGAAGCAATGTCGTCGCTCGCTTACATGACGCTGGCCACCTCGGTCGACTCCAGAACAATAGCGCGGCCCTCGGTCTCAACGAGTTCCTCCTCTTCCTTGGTCATAATTGGGTAGGTGGCGTCCGTGGCGATGCCGCACTGGTTGTCCTTGTTGCGGCTCATCATGATGTAGCCCTTCATGCCCCACGAAGCGCCCCACGAGTTCTTCACGAGCCAATAGTCCTTCGTCTTGTAGACGCCATAGCCAGCTGCAGCCACACCGTGGTCAAGCGCGTCCGGTGCGTTGCCACATAGCGGCCAACTGTACACGCCATGGCGGTACAGCTGGAACGTAAAGCTGCTCGCATCGATCGCGACAGCCTGCACGCCCTTGGTGGCAATAGCAGCCTGCAAAGCACCCTCGTCCCCAGAGGTGATGTTGGCGTACGATGTGAAGTGGCCAATAGCCTTGTCATCCTGGGCGTTGCACACGCCCTTGGACTCAGCGGTGTACTCGTAGTCCTCCTCACGGTCGATCTTCCCCTTGTGGTTGTTAATGATCTCTTCGTATCCCTCGCTCATCTCTCCTCCGTGGTTGCAGGTATCGATGCCGTTAAGGGTGCAGTCCACGAGCTCCTGCTCCGAGAACGACTCGAGCGTGCCAGTGGTTAGAGCATAAGCGCACTCCATGGCCGCAACAGCCGAGAAGGCCCAGCACGAGCCGCACTGGCCCTGGTTCTTCACGGGTGTGACAGTGTCGTGTTCGCGCCAGTCCCAAGTGGCCGGGACGTCCTCGACATTCTCAGGCTTGACGAAAGTCTCAGAGGCTCCCGAGGTCTTGGCTTGGTTGGCTCGGTAGCTCAGTAGCTGTTTATACTCTGAGTCCGTAAGATCCGCGAGATCGTTAAGCCCCAACGTGAAGCTGTGCTCCCCGCGCTCGTAGGCCTCGTTGTGCGTCTGGATACGCTCCAAATTCGTCGCGAACGCTTGGAAACGCAGCTGGACCAGGTCCTGACCATTCGAGTAGTAGCGGTAGTCTTTCTCGTAGTCAAGAGCGTAGTCCACAAAGGCCTCCCACGTCTGTTGCTCGCTAGAGCTTAGATACGAGGGTAAGTCGGTGGTCAGTGCGTTGGTGGGAGCGAGAGCTGCAGCAGCAGCGAAGAGCGAGCTGAACACCTTCATCTTGAGTCTGATTCTTAGTAAAGGTCTTTTTGGAATAAAGATCTTCGTCCCCCCTTTTTGTTCTCAGGACAGGATGAGGCTTGTATTAGGGAGGCAATAAGTTGAAGTGAACCAGTTCTTAAAACTGTTTTACGGTATTTGTGAATTTTTGAGGACTAAAGACCTCGCCAACAAGCTCATCATGTCGAACCTGGACAAGTACAACATATTCGTAACCTCCGAGCCGAGGAGCGTCAATCCTGTCGATGGAAGCTCATCAAGGAGCGACAGCAGCTCAGAGTCTTCGCCGATCGGAGCATAATCCAAGCAGGAGGAAATGACCTGACCGGTTCGGGACTCCCAATGATTTTATGTGTAGGATCTGTCTAGGGAAAGCTGGAAGCAGGGGTTTCGAAAATAATATTTTTCAGAAGGGTTTGACAAGCAGCAGAATAAAGTAGGGCAACGAGTGCTGCACCAGAAGCCATAAATTATTTTCTAGGAAGGGATGGAGCAATAAATTAGGGCGCTAGAAAGGTATGAGTGCATTGCATGTTCGTGCAAAATGTGCTTCAGCCACTTGTGCTACGCGTGCAAGGTGGCTCGCAAATTCAGCTTCCTGGACTCGGACTTTGCTTCTATCCAAGCGAAAAGTGACCCATTGCCTCCGTCACGAGTATAAGCGCGTCCGACTGTGCTCGTGGGAAGATGCTATCAACGAGCAACGGCGTAGCTTTCTCGAGTAGAGCAGCTCCGCTGGTAGCGGTGGAGGCTTCGCTAGCGAGGTGTCCAACAGCAATAGCTCCTAACATTAGAGTACCGGTACAGCAACAAATTCTAAAACTTTGTCATTTGTTGACTGTACCCTTTGCATAGCAAATCCCATCTTGATGGCCTTCCTACCGAGTGATGAGGACGCCAGTGCGTTCCAAGCGGCGCTGGACTTTGTGGACGAGTTCGCGCGCGAGTGTCATTGCCCCCATGCAGACGCACCCTCGTTGAAGGAGAAGCCACCCAATACTGAGCTATGGGGAGGGCCATCGTTTTCTCTCACTTGCACGATGGCTCCGTTCCACTTGACGAACCTCTGTGGGGCGTCTTCCGGTTTACAGCTGCTTCTGCCATCAAGTGAGGAAATTGAGAAGCAGTCGAAGTCCAGGAAGCAGCCAACCAATACAAATCGGGCTCGAGACGAGGTTCAATACGAGCTGACATTCCTCCAGGGAAAAGTGGCGGAACTCGAGCAGGTACGTCATTCAAATATGGCGTTAACCCGGGACTTGAGCATGCCAGCAGTGTCGACTCAGTTAGTGCAAGTGCCGGGAGTCTGGAAAGAGATATCTGCTCGACAGAGACGAAAACGGGATGAGTTTCAAAGGGAAAATGCCCGCTTGAGACGTGTCGTGGAGAGAAAGAAGAAATTAGCAGCGGGGTTGAGCTCATTATTGCGAAAACAACTCACACAAGAGGTACAGTATCTCTTTAGAGAGAGGAGGATACTTTTCATTACAAAATGTTGTGGATCTGCCTATAGGGAGTGCTTTGTTTGGCTGAGGAGAAGCATCGTATTACTGATCGTCGAGCGATGTGCGTTTTGGATTTTCGAGGCGACATTAGGGAGTTCCACGACCTTTTCCACCACCTTCGGGCTGCATACAATGAAATCGATGCTGTGCTTGCAGCTAGCGGGCTTTCGAAGACGGAAGTTCCCACAGATGACGTTCACATTCGCGAAGATGTTGGCGGCAAGTACATCGAAGTGTTTGCCAACAAGGTCCTGCCTTTCAGCCTACGCGAAACGGGGGAAGTTGCGTGGGACCATTTCAAGGGAGTTGAAAAACATTTCGGCAGCGGTGGATTGTACGAGAAGGCAGCAAAGGTGAACGAACATCCACGTCTTTATGCGTTTGTGTCGTTTATATCTACTTATTGTAGTGTTCCCTTATGAAGAATCTTGACCAGCCATATACCATCATCGAGGACTTCACAATGGAATTATTCTCGAAAAACTCCCGAGCAGATGTCAAGTCGAAGCAGATCGTGCAGCGCCTCGTCGAGCCGGACCGAGATATGATCCTTTTTGTTTCAAGCGCGATCCCAGTCGAGATCAAGCACAAACCGATTGACGGGCTGATTTACCATGCACGAGAATATGCTCTGACCAAGCGCTTTAATGATTCGACACCCGAGCACGAGCTGTCGCTGCTTCAGTACTATGTGCAAGTCTCGTTCGACTATGACCCTGGTGTGGAGTTTGACATACGCCACGTTCGCTCTGCCGGCCAATTCATCAGCGGCTACTTTGCAGACACTATTCGGCGCTATCAGGAACGAATTGAGAACGCCTTGATTGATCGAGCACTGCGACAACAGTAAGAGAGGGATACTGGTTCTACGTTTCACCGAAGATATACATATATTGCTGTTTCCGGACTCTCTTTCAGCAGTAACCTGGTAGCGTGCTGCGTGCTCGGAAGAGGCACTTCTCAGCTTGGTAAGCCTCAACGTGAGTAGCCATTTGAGCGACGACACAGGGACGACACAGCACCACGAGAGCTGCGTCCTCCAGGATGTTGCCTGGAATTGAGAAGAGCTGGCGCATCTTGAAACGCAAACAACCGGTGCTCGTGGTCGCGATGAACTCCGCCAAGACGCACAGGAGCAGCAGGAAGTGGTCACCCGATGCAGCGGCTACGAGTCCCAGGAGGTACAACGCCACGTAAATACCGAGGACAAACGCGTATTCTGCAAGGCCAAGGCGAACTGTGATCTGAGCCACGGAGACCACAGGACAAACGAACGCCATTAACCCTACATAAAGTGAAAGACCAACGTTAGACGTTAAAGACCACCAGGTAGTACGCTGTCGTACCATTGGGGATGATGTCGTCGCAGCAGTTGAGCAGGCCCGTGCCCCATTCACCCACAGTGATGCCATTGTGATCGACGCCTTCCCCGCGCTCGAGCTTGTTAGGGTAGACGAACGTGGTTGACTGCTGGTTCGTCATGATGCACTGAAGCAGTAAATGTGGTTGTGGAGAGGAATCAGAGGCATGGAGAGGCAGCGCCATCACTGAGAAGAATACGTTCGTGTAAAGCGGATTCTGAGGCCATTGAGCCGGATCTGAAAAACTCGAACGGAAATCCGAACGCCATCGTGTAAATTACTACAGTATACTACAGTAGTAGGTAGAAGACCAGATAGAAACCAGAATGCTTGATCATTGAGGGCCAGAAATATTGGAATCGCTACTGTTACCAACGCATGAGTCGATAATGAATGAATCCTTCACGTTTTCTATTCTTTCACGTGCATTTCGGCACTTTCGTCGCTATGCTCCATGCCGAACAAACGTAAAGCCAACGCTTAGCCGAAGGTGTAGCCTGGCAGCGTCGCTCGTGGTAGAATCGCAAACGTGTTGCTTTCAAACGACTCCGAGTGGTCGGCCATCTGTGCAATGGTACAGCAGGGGCAGAAGACCGACGAGAAGGTATCCTCTATCAAGGAGCCCGGGATGGAGAACAGGTACCGCATGCGGAAACGGATACGGATCGTGAAGAGCAACACCAGCACGGCCATGATCACGGCTAGAGTGACCAGTACGTCAAATTTTGTCACTGCAGCGCCGAACACGAGCCCATCGACTGACAGGTATGGGAAAAGCACGGCGAAGAAATTGGCGATGCCTAAACGCGCGCAGATCTGCGCCATGGAGACGCCAGGACACAGCAACGGCGTGATGGCTGGGGTACATTTGCACCATCAGAACTCAGTCCGAACTAATAGAGCACAATACCTCACCATTGGGGACGCAGTTCTTGTAGCAGCTTCCGAAAAGACCGCTCTTCCACTTGCCAACCACGAGACCGTTGTGATCCACGCCTTCGCTTGCAGGCGTCGGTACCATTGGCACACTTGGGTCGTCAGCTTTGCTCGCCATCATTCTACCTACCAAGCTCGTGTACTTTTGCCGAATGCCACAGGCATCGCTACCAGTTTAACAGCACGTATCTTGCAGTGCGACGCTTCATGCGGATCTATCGACGGGAAAGCAGCGTCGGGTTACAGAGTTAGCTAGAAATGGTTAGCTTTTGTTAGGAATTCTGTAACGGTCAAGGCAGCGCGACCGTCTATCGCCGTGCAGTGGTTTGATCCAAACTTTGGAGGAGCTTCAGCGGTGACCTCGAAGAATTACTCGCCTTGGTAACTCAGAAGACGTGCCAACTGATTGGTGGATGCCCGAACACGACGGCCACCCAGCCAGAGCGTGTTTGAACTCGACGGTGTTCGCCTTGTTTCTTGCTGCTGCAACTTGAACAAGCAGGTTGTTCACTGGTCGTCAATCCCCGTTGATCGGCAAAAAAATAGACGGAGCGCTGCAAGTGAACTGCAAGCGCGGCCAAGTTCAACGTGGTAAACCGTAGACAAGGCGAGGAGCTGGCCTTGACTGTCACAGACGGCGAATCTTGGTCGTCGGACCGCTTGAAGCTGGCACCGACACACCGTCGCTGCACTGTAAGTGCCGATAGTCTGCCAATGATCGTGCCATGCGGCCACGGAGCCCGAAATACTGGACCAACAGAGCCTTCCCGGCTGTCCTCCGGAACTGTGTCCGCCACAGCACGTCAGCTGGACGATCGACAGCACTGCAACTGCAACAACCGCAAATCCACACCGCCCGTCGCATGTGGATCCTCGTGCTTGAAGCTGCGCGCACCGGAACTTGGTTTAACGCCTCTACAACGCGGCTGGAGCAATTCGACCTGGCATTCCCGCCGGACATTGGTTGAGCTTCGGTCGCTGCCGCCCTGGAACTTGTCCGCTTGAAGCTCTGGGCGCCAGCCAAACGGGAATTCAACCGTCGACACCGCTGCAATTCGTTGCTCTCATCCTGGCGCATGCTACTGTACTGCAACTTGAAACCAAAGTCACCCTTGTACAGTACACTTGCTGTGCTGCAGTCTCTGTGTGCCAATGTCCGGCCCTGGTTAGTCCTGCGTGGCATTACCGTAAGCTCTACTGTACCGATACATGTATGTTTAGGCACTGCATATCGATGCTCGGTTCAAATATACACACTGTACATGTACCATCGGAGGCGTTCTGTGAGGAGGGCAGCAGTTTGTATTTTGGAGACGTTTGTACAATCGCGGTGGCATGAGCAGCGGCCATCCGATGGCAGTGTCCACGCAAAACCGCTGTGCATCAAGCAAGCAAGACTGATGCAGACCCAAAGTCTGGGGACCCTTTGCTGGGTGCCTTGGGGACCATCTCGCAGCAACAATGGCGCGTGAGCTGGAGTGCTTTAACATAAGCATACTCAAGTCAAGTGAACGGGGCGCCATCTGGTCCTACTTTTGCGCAAGCAGGAGGATGGGATGGTCTCTGTAAGGTGAGGAATCAACCGACATGCAAGCCCAACACCGGGCTGGCGGACCACAGCGAAGCCATAACGGCATTGTTGCTTCTGCTAACCACGCTCGTGCTGCCAGCAGAACTAGTGCAGAACTAATTCGCCACTCTCCGTAATGCATTTCGCCTGAAAATGGATGGCAGCTACGCAAAGCCGCTTCAGTTTGCAAGTAGTCACGGTACACGTTGGACCGATTTTAACCAATAGACGTATAAAAAGGCAAAAGATCGTTCACTTCAGCATCTTCTCGGATCCCATACTTAGTGTTTATATGAACCTTACAAACTATCATACATACTGGTGGTCTCCTCATCCCATACAAACTGCCATATAACTGTTGCTTCGACATTGGACGTTGCGCATTCCGCATTCTGCGCCGCAGCCCGCACTCCGCGCGCCCGGTCGAGACCATCACTCTTCGATTGTCGGCATGTTCCGCATCCACCGCCGCGCCCTCCAGTCGTCCTCCAGTCTCCCCAGCCGCCTCTCGGCGCTTGCTCCCCGCTCGCATGGCGCACGAGGCTTCCGCTCCATCCCTGGCGAGGGCGCCGACAAGCGCGCGCTCTTCCAGCAAAAAGGTCTGTACCGCCAGCTCGAGGAGAAGGATAGCTGCGGCGTGGGCATGATCGCCAGCCTTAAGAAGCAGCCGTCGCGCTCTACCGTTGTGCAGGCCAACGAGATGCTTGTGCGTATGTCCCACCGTGGTGGCTGTGGCTGTGACCCCGCGTCTGGAGACGGCGCCGGAATGTTGGTCGCTCTGCCGCATGACTTCATCACACGCGTGGCCCAGGACGGCGAGTTTGGCGCCGCCGCGAAACTGCTGAAGCTCGACAAAGAGAAGTACGCAGTGGGTAACGTGTTCTTCAACAAGAACTCGCCCAACGACATCCCAAAGGCCAAGAAAACCTTCGACGACATGGCTGACGCTATGGGGCTCAAGGTCGTAGGTTGGAGAGCTATGCCTACTACGTCTAACACATTGGGCGCTACGTCACTGGCTTCGGAGCCTCATGTTGAGCAGGTTATGGTGCTCAACGAGAACCCGAACCTGTCGGGAGACGACTTTGAGAAGGAGCTCCTCCGACTACGCAATGTGGTCACTTCCGTGAACGAAAAGAAGTTCTCAGACTTTTACGTTAACTCGCTGAGTAACAGGACTATCACGTACAAGGGCCAACTTACACCTGAACAGCTCTTCGAGTACTACGACGATCTGTCTGCCAAGGACTTTACGTCTTACGTGGCGTTGGTACACTCGCGATTCTCGACCAACACGTTCCCGTCCTGGGACCGTGCACAGCCCAACCGCATTATGTGCCACAATGGCGAGATCAACACGCTGCGAGGCAACAAGAACTGGATGTATGCCCGCGGCGGCACCCTTCACAGCTCCTACTTTGGCAACCGCACGTCAGATCTGCTGCCAGTGTGCTCGGACTCCAAGTCGGACTCCGGTAACTTTGACGCGGTGCTGGAAATCCTCACCAAGGCCAGCTCCTGCAACCGCTCACTGCCTGAAGGTATGATGATGATGATCCCCGAGGCTTGGCAAAACGACCCGCTGATCGACCAACACAAGAAGGACATGTACAAGTACCAGTCCTTACTCATGGAGCCGTGGGATGGACCGGCCATGATGGCATTCACGGACGGCAAGTACATTGGCGCTACGTTGGACCGTAACGGTCTGCGCCCGAGTCGTTACTACGTCACTAAGGACGACCACGTCCTCCTTTCGAGTGAGATCGGCGTGCTCGAGCACCTACCGGAGAAGGATATCAAGTACAAGCGTCGTTTGGAGCCGGGCAAGATGTTCTTGGTGGATTTCGAGCGCGGTATGATTGTGTCGGACGACGAGGTCAAGAAGTCTGTCAGCGAAAGCCGCCCTTTCAAAAAGTGGCTGGACGAGAACCTCATTTCGCTTTCGGAGCTGACTGTGGCCAAGAAGGAAAGTGTGCCACAGCAGAAGCGTCGCCCGAACTACGCCGAGCTCAACCGTCGTTTGAACATGTTCGGCTTCACAACTGAGACTATGGACCTGCTCATGATGCCGATGGGTATTAACGGCAAGGAACCTCTGGGCAGCATGGGCAACGATGCACCGCTAGCCGTGCTGTCGGAGCAGCCCAAACTGCCGTTTGAGTACTTCAAGCAGCTGTTCGCTCAAGTGACGAACCCGCCTATTGACCCTATCCGTGAAGAGCTGGTTATGAGTTTGATGTGCCCTGTGGGTCCAGCGGCGAACGTTCTGGACGCGACATCCGAGCATGCCAAACGTCTGATGGTGGAGCACCCAGTCATGTCGAGGGCCGAGATGGATGCTTTGAAGAGCACCAACAATGCTGACTGGACGCCGAAGGTTCTGGATGCTACATTTGCAGCGGGCAGTGGCTCCCGCGGTCTCGTCGAGGCGCTATACCGACTCTGCGAGCAAGCTACGGATGCGCTTGTTAACGATAAAGCTCCTATTATCGTGTTGTCGGACAAACTCGCTGGTGTGAATCGTTACCCGGTGCCGTCACTGCTCGCTGTTGGTGCAGTGCACCAGCACCTTTTGCGTACTCAGCAGCGTACAAGTGTCGCTCTCTTCTCGGAGTGCGGTGACGCCAAGGAAGTGCATGACTTCTGTACCTTGTTGGGCTTTGGCGCTGACGCCATCAACCCCCACATGGCTGAGATGGCTCTGAACAAGATGAACGACGAAGGCTTGCTGTACGCGCACTCCAAGAAGGAGATGGAGAACTCAGAAGTCTTTGACAAGTACCGCACTGCTGTCGGCAAGGGCATCCTCAAGGTCATGTCTAAGATGGGTATTTCTACACTTCAGTCGTACAAGGGTGCTCAGGTGTTCGAGGCTGTGGGTCTGGGTGACGATATTATCAGCATGTGCTTCGAAGGCACGAACTCGCGTATTCAAGGCACAGACTTCGAGGCTCTTTACACAGATATCTCGCGCTTTCACGAGGCTGGCTACCCGCTCCACTCGGATATGTTGCCTCTGATTCGTAACCCGGGCAGCTACCACTTCCGCAACAACTCCGAGATTCACTACAACTCGCCGAAGAACATTGTGGCATTGCAGCGTGCTGCTCGTGAGAACTCGCGTGAGGCCTATGCGCAGTACGTTGAGGAGACGAATGAGCTGTGCAAGCGTGTCAATCTACGTGGTTTACTGGACTTTAAGTTTGTGGACGAGGACAAGATGCCCAAGCTAGAGGAAATGGAGAGCATCGCTGACATCGTAAAGCGCTTCAATACAGGCGCCATGAGTCTGGGCAGTATCTCTCAAGAAACTCACGAGGCCCTGGCTGTTGCCATGAACACGATCGGTGGACGTAGCAACACCGGCGAGGGTGGAGAGGACGTCAAGCGTTTCACGAAGCCTGGTGGCCCGCCCAACCTCCGTCGTTCGGCAATCAAACAGGTGGCTTCGGGCCGTTTCGGCGTGACAATGAACTACCTTACGAACGCCGACCAGCTTCAAATCAAGATGGCGCAGGGAGCTAAGCCCGGTGAGGGTGGTGAACTTCCAGGTCACAAGGTGAGCGACTACATCGGCTCCATGCGTCACACAACGCCTGGTGTGGGTTTGATTTCACCACCTCCTCACCACGACATCTACTCAATCGAGGACCTGGCTCAGCTGATCCACGATCTAAAGCACTCGAACCCGTCGGCTGAGGTATCGGTGAAGCTCGTGTCTGAGGTCGGTGTCGGCGTTGTGGCTGCTGGTGTTGCCAAGGCGAAGTCGGATCACATCACCGTGTCGGGCCATGATGGTGGTACTGGTGCATCGTCGTGGACTGGTGTGAAGAACGGTGGTCTTCCTTGGGAGCTGGGTCTTGCTGAGACACAGCAGACGCTGGTGTTGAACGACCTGCGTTCACGTGTGAAGCTACAGACCGACGGTCAGCTGAAGACCGGTCGAGATGTGATGGTTGCTGCTCTTCTCGGCGCCGAAGAATATGGTTTTGCTACCGGGCCTCTGATCGCTCTCGGATGCATCATGATGCGCAAGTGCCACTTGAACACTTGCCCCGTTGGTGTTGCTACTCAGGACCCGGAGCTCCGTAAGAAATTCCAGGGCCAACCGGAGCACGTCGTGAACTTCATGTTCATGCTTGCTGAAGAAGTGCAAGACTACATGCGCCGTCTGGGCTTCCGCAAGTTAGACGAGTTGATTGGTCGTGCTGACCTGCTCAAGGTGAACCAGGATGCGCTGCACTACAAGAGCCGTAAGCTGGATCTGTCTCCGCTGCTTATCAACGCCAGCACGCTGAACGAGGGCGCAGGCGTGAAGAAGGAAATTGAGCAGGACCATGAGATTGAGAAGTGCATTGACATGCGCCTGATCGAAAAGGCCAAGGTTGCTCTAGAGAACAAGACGCCGGTGGTGATCGAGGATATCGCGACCAACCTGGACCGTACGCTCGGCGCCACGCTGTCGCACGAGATCTGCAAGCGCTACGGCGAGGAGGGTCTTCCTAACGGAACTGTCCACTTGAAGCTCAAGGGACACGGTGGCCAGAGTTTGGCGTTCGGTCTTGCTAAGGGTGTGCGCCTGGACCTGGAGGGAGACTCCAACGACTACGTCGGCAAGGCGCTTTCGGGTGGTGAGGTGTCGGTGTACCCGGGCACGGACTTCTCGGAGCGTGCCAACCCTGAGAACGTAATTGTTGGCAACGCCGTTCTATACGGTGCCACGAGTGGCGAGGCTTTCTTCTCAGGCAAGGCTGGCGAGCGATTCTGCGTGCGTAACTCTGGTGTGAAGGCTGTCGTTGAAGGCGTCGGCGACCATGGCTGCGAGTACATGACGGGCGGCCGCGTGGTTGTCCTTGGCGAGACTGGTCGCAACTTCGCCGCCGGAATGTCGGGTGGAATCGCTTACATCTTTGACGAGGACAATTCGTTCCAGAAGAAGTGCAACATGGGTATGGTGGGTGTGGGCCCGCTGACCGAGACAGCATCGGACACCGAGATCCAGGAGGTGAAGGCTCTCATCACTAAGCACCTAGAGCGCACCCAGTCGCCCAAGGCCCAGAACCTGTTGAACAACTGGGACGCGTCGGTGCACAAGTTCATGCGCGTGATGCCGTCCGACTACGAGCGGGTGCTTCTCCAGGGTGCGGCAGTTGTGAAGGAGACCAAGCAGTCGTATTCCGCTTCCGCTTAAACTTCTGATCACTAAGAAATGTATGATGATGATATAAGGACGAATAGTACATGTACATGCAGCAGCCTATGGAATATTTGCTGTTGAACAAATCGACAATACTCGTTTGATTTTGATGCTCTCGCTCTGTACTGAATTTTTTATAGCTGCGGATCCGCGAGCAACGGAATCGTGTACTGCCAACAACACCAGCCGGATGAAAAACGCGCTGGGTAAACCAAGTTGGAATTTCCAACACGGCGGAACATGCAATCCATCGGATAATTTCAGCGAAATTGCTACGCAGCCTAAGAATGTACGTTACTTCACTCGTCACGGGGCATTGTGGCATACTTCAAAGTGCAATGTACCTTAGTGAAGCTGGCTCACAACGAGTACCGTGGTACATGTACTGCAATTTCGCTGAAATTATCCGATGGATTGTATGTTTCGCCGTGTTGGAATCTCCCATTTTTTTACACAGAGTATATTTTTTTATATTTGGTGAGGTATACTGTGTTACTGATCCCAACGCGGATTGAACTCTAATAACCATTCCAGCTAGGCATGTACATCCTATCTGGTTCTGCAAGCCTCTCTCAGCTTGCTCTCGCTCTCTCTCTCTCTCTCTCTCCATGCAGTCGTCCCAGCTGCATCTTCCTCTCGCTTCATCGGTCGTGACTGGACTGGGTCTCAACTTTCTCTTCCCCTTGCTCCTCCTCTTATATGTCGAACAGACACCTGCTGGCGCCCACTCGGGTGGCAGCCGTAACAACTGATTCTTCTTCAGGTGCTTCTTGTTTTTGATCTTCACTTGATCACGACTCAGAAGCCTTCTTTCGTTTCCGATTCTCTGATGAGCAGACACCCGTTGGTGCCCACCCTTCTGCAGCCTCGTGGCTTCGTCTTCTTCTGGTGCTTGGTTTCTGATTTTCACTTGATCTTGACTGGACCAGGGTCTGAAGCCTTCTCTCGTTCATCTTCTTCATCGCTGTACATCCTGGGCCGTGGACAGCGGCTTAGGCAGGGACAGTCAGCCCAGGATACTGCGATCTTCGCAGTCCTCGCGTGCAGCAGCATTGTCGATGGTCTTGCTGGCAATCGCCAAGCACGGCGCTGCATCCGCGCTCGGCGAACAGGAGCACCCCAGCTCGCATCTCGGCCCCCACGGGGGAGGGGACTTCGCGTCCGAGGAGAGAGATCCTCCGAAGAGGCGCTGGAGGTGTTCCTGAACTACTTGAGGCAAACGGCGCGAATTGCGAAGTGTTTTACACACAGTATGCCTCACTGAGGTGTTACTATCTACCGCAATGTCAGTCCTAAAAGCAACTTGTCCGGCTTGAAACTACTCGTTGTTTTAGAGTTAAGACGTACTAGTAGATAACAAGTCCCTAGTTCGCTAGTTTGCTAGTCCAGCTGGGGTGTTTTGCCATCCAGTAGGTCGTGTAGTGCTGCAGGAGTGTTGTATACTGGTGGCTGATAACGTCGCCGTCCAATTCTTTCATTCTCTCCAACATTCCATCTGGGTCATAACCCTTGCCCTCAATGCGCTTGAACAACCCATTGTTGTTTCCTTCAATTGCCTTGAGGTAATAGGCGTCGTCAAGTTTCGAGAGCTCACTCAGTGACTTGCTCCTCGTCAGCTTCGCCGCCGAAACTTTCGCGGCCGCCTTATTAAGAAACTTCTCCGAAAGCGACTTGGTGAGTTGGGATACGGTCCTCTCCTCCTCCTCCTCCTCCTCCTTCTCATCCTCTTCCTCATCGGCAACTTCTTGGGGGACTCTCAGGAACCGGTTGTTGATGAGCTCGGTCTGCACATGGCTCTGACGCACTGCGAGACGCTTGGAATCACTCATGGCGGAAGCGCTGTCGCAGCAAGCCAAGATGGCGGCCGTAGCCACGAGCACGATGTAGGTCAGACGCATTGGGTATTCTTGAGAAGTCGAGCTTTAGTCTTGATGAGTAAGTTGCGAAGTGAGCTTGCAAACAGCAAAATAAAGCTGTGGTGGAAGCGGGTAACTCTTTAATACATCCGGAGACTCGATTGCACAAAGCCGAACCTTGACGTTTCTGCGGCTAAAAGAATATTACAGCACATGAACTGCTACCGTAGTACGCCTGCCTGGCCCAGGTGTACCTGGTACTGTATGTACCAGGCTGTAGAATTTGAACTCGTTTTAAAAAAATAACCCCTACACATACTGCAACAACACAACTATCTTGGGATCACAAATATCTTGGGATCGGATGGGATGGGTGGATGTCGCACTGGGCCAGTACACGTACATATTGTGGTGCCACTGGCCAGTGGCGACTCACCAATGTACTATATCAACAGTTCGTGTTTCAGCTCAGCTGACAGCTGTGCTTCACAACCTCCTGTGGGAAATTCCAATCAAGAGAGGAGAAGAAGTCTTTTTGTTTTAAGCTAATAACGAAACACTTTAAACATTAGCTGCTAACTTCTTTGCGAGATGTTTAACTCGATGAAAGTTCATTCGCATAACATGCGAGAGTTTTATTAGAATTGATATTTTAAGATGATGATTTATGAAAAGCTTTGAACCAGGGTCATATTTGTAATTTGACACATAAGTACAACAACTACTTGCCAGTTACCGGTAGGCTCAGAACTTCTTGTAGGCGATATGTACGGATTAACCCACCTCCTCAGCTTTCTGAGCGCTTTTACGACCGACTGGTAAGCCACCTCCTCGGCTTTCTGAGCGCTTTTAGGATATGCTGTGGTAACTATTTCCGTTGATTTCCTGATACGACAGACCAAAAGATATATAGACTTTCTTCATGTAGTTATGAAGGTATTATTATAGACTATGTGACCTGGTTAAAGCGGAAGTCCTTCGGAAAAAGAGAAGTGATACGTTTTAAGGGTCTTATCGTGAGTCATGATTCGTGGCGACATCTTGCCGCAGCAGATCCAGATTGGTATCTTTATCATAGTGTCAAAACTAACAGCAACATTTGAAGATGGGGGTCGATTTGTTAAGGGTAAAAAAACTGGCCAATGTGACATTTGATGCCAAATTACAGTACCATATATACAGGTACATGTAGTATTAACATATGTACATAAGTAACAGGTCAGTTACAAAAAATATTATCCGCATTTCGTTCTCAGTCGGGACACTAACCACTCGCAAAAACAAACAAACAGTATAGCGTTTCGTAGATAAATATTCTTATGAGGTGATTTATTGCTTTTTGGTGATGCATAATTGCTCGCTTTGTTTATTCCAGTCATACGTCGAATACCAAGTTACAGTATTCACTTTTTACTGAAGCACATTTTTAATAGCCGAGGGCCGCCGCTACGTTTGGAGCTTGCCACTGTGGCTTCAGCGACTTAATAGTTCTTCTAAAGTACAATATCGATTAATGGTCACGTTTTTTAAGTCTTGCAAGGAAAAGTTATTATAAATGAAAAGAGAGTGTTTTTTAGATTCGAGTCCCATCTCTAGATTAAAATCCGGAGAATCCTGATGGACAGTACATGTACTGTACAGTACAGTACTGTGTCGTACTATACACTGGAGTCCAGTGACCGGACTTCTTGAGTATATAATATTGATGAGCAGTGCTCAATGAGCTGCTCATTGCGCACTCAGGACTCGTTACAATGTACGGTACATGTACATCATGGAGCAAACAAGGAAATGTTCAAAGAACCGCCGGGGTTGACAAAAAACAAACATTTTCATCGTTGATGACGGTTCCCGCATGGCCACTCCGTACCGTCATCAACAATGAAAATCACGGAACACGCTGCTAGTAGCCTGCTACCACAGAATTTAGAATCAATTTTCTGTGTGGATTTGGGAAAACAAAGCTAAGTTTTGTGTAAATTCGGTTTAAGTTTTGACAGTGTTTAGGGGTTAGGAAGGGGGTGAAAACAAACTCACAAAATCAAGCCAAGCATTCGTTAGAGTTCTCCTCGATACGTCCCTTGCTCGCGCTTTCAGCCCCCCTGGGTGGCCTCTGCCATTAAGGGTATTCTAATGAGGTCTTAAGCGCTAGAATATGTTTTGTTTTGACGTAATTAGATGTTTTCGAGCTCTGAAATTGTGCTTCTTTCGAGATTTGAGGGCCATGACATCCATCCTCAAATACCGTAATTTGTCAAATAATGGCCATCTAAATTCTGTGGTAGGA
>LGSM01000633.1:0-16245 GCA_001314345.1 Phytophthora multivora | reverse complement strand
ATCCCTTCAGGATCCATTGCAGACTTTTGACCAATGGGAAGAGAATTCGCCTGAACGGGTTTCCTCCATGAGCTGTACCCCTTTGGAGATATACCACGGGGGTACAGCTCATCGAGGAATTCGGTAGTTGGCTGTGAAAGTCCATTATGGTAAAGAGGTTTCAAGCATAAATAATGCACAGATCCTGTTTACCAAAATAAATTATCAAAATCATCCAGGGAAATATAAATATAAATATATTTATGGTTTCATGAAAAATTATTGAAAGCACCATGCCATAATCGGGAGTCCTGTCCATGACTCCACCAGCATGCGTGCGCTTCGTCGACGTTGCCGCGTGGGATCCGTCCTCTCCAGAATGGCGTCGCTTGTTGCTCCAGCTTCCAGCGCACGAGCAAGCACAAGTAACGCGCTTCATGTTCGCGAAGGACCAGAAGTTGGCGCTTGCTAGTCGCTTGCTGCCACGACAGCTCATCCACGAACTCTTCGCCATAAACTACGATGTCATCGACATTGCACGGACGCCTGAGGTGTGTTAGGCGTCGTAAATGACCGAGACATTTATCAGTAACTGATACTCCTGCTGCTGACAGAATAAACCCTATTGGAGGCGACAAGCAACGTGTTCTGCACCTTCGTCGTGGAATTACAACGTCTCCCATCATGGCACAGTCGTGGCAATTGCTAGCGATTCCCGTGCGTTGGTCGGTGTGGATGTCGTACGACTGACGGATCGACCTCATCGCCAAACTTCCGTGGAGGAATTCTTTCGAGCTTTTGCAGGTCATTTTAACCCTCGAGAATGGGGGTATATTCGCTCATCTGAGGACGAAGATAGTCAATACGCCCGGTTCTATCGACTTTGGTCGCTGAAGGAGGCGTATATCAAGGCCGTGGGTATTGGTCTGGGCTTCTCGCTGTTACGAGCTGAGTTTATCCGCGTAGATCCGGCTAGAGAAGACTTGTGGGGGCTCCAGCTTGATGGAAAACGGGCAAGTGACTGGCAGTTTTTGTGCACTCAAGTCGACCCAGAACATCTCGTGAGCGTCGCGTACGGACCATTCTCCGCCATGTGGAAGCCACAGACGAGCTCCCTCTTCAATGGTGAATCAATCAAGGGACGAGTTCCTGCTCTCGATATTGAGGAAATCACTGAAAAGCCACAAGAATGGCAACTGCACAATCTGCTCCAGTAAAGACAACATTTTGCAATACAGTAGCAAGCTCGCTGTATGTAAACAAATTAAAGCGATCCTTGGTGCTCGTTCCGATTTCCATCACATTACCGCTGTGTTCTACACTGCGACATTGAATTCGATGCATCGTCCTCTCCCTCCCCTCTCTTATGGAGTCGGGAACAGCATTTTGCGCACCGTAGGCTTGAGGTCGTAGTAGATCTGGTCCAGACGCGTGTCCAGCGTGTTGTCGCACACAATCTTGCCCTGTTTGGCATACAGCACGATACCACCGGCTTTGGAGTCCGCCAGCATACCGTCCGCGATCTTGTTGAGCGACACCTTGACCTTGCTCACGTCCAAATTGGCCTCCTTCTTCATGGTGGCGATGTACTTGTCCGTGGCTTCCTTCAGCACTGTCTCGGCGAGACGCACGTCCTTAGCACGCACAGCGATGACCACTTCCGGCTCGTACAGCTTGATCAGACCTTGCACGACGAGGTCGCGCAGCAGCACCTTGTTCTTCTCGTCTGCAGTGGTGTAGTTCCTGAGCTGCGACTGGCCCTCCACAAGGAGCGTCTTCAGGAGATCATCACGCGCAATCATCATCTGTCGCCTCGAGGCACCGATCTCGGCAGAACGAGCACTAAACAGCGTCAATTACCAGAGGTTTTAACCGCAAAATGTTACGGTCAAAAACGTACATGCGCTTGTTGATTTCACGCTCCTTCTCCTTGCGCGTGTACTCCTCCTGGATCTTGATCTTAGCGTTGTGCACCAGCATCTGCTTCTCCAAGTTGAAGTCGTGCTCCGTCTGGAATAATAATAATAATAAAAAAAAGTTTTAGTATAAAAGCCTCTCCCCCAATGTCTAGTAGACTGCACCTTGATGCGGATCTCGTTGGCCTTCTCCTGCGCTTCCTGCAGGATGAAGTTGACCATCTGCTTGATCTGGCGGTCGGCGTCGGACGCGTTCATCTTGGCTCTTAATTTCGGACGCTACAGACTCGTACAGGCGCTCGCCCTTCCTTGCTTCTTTGTCTCTTTGAAGACCTTCGACAAAGGATCTTTTACTTCATATCGTACTTAACCGAAAATAACATTTATCAGAAATATCTACCAATGAAAAATTGTTTTCGTTTGTTTTTAAAGTTGATAAATCGTACGGACCATGCTGCGCAAGGTGACGCTGTCCGCGCGCCGCTCGCTACAGACGCGCACGCTGCGCGCGATGTCCACAAACCCGAACGTGGACGACAACGCCTTTTTGAATAGCATCTCCAAGGATCAGGCTACGCGTGCGTTGGAGCGCGGCGCCGCTATCCGAGCGGACCATTTCGCGGCCAAAGGAGACTTCCCGGCTGCCAGTCAGGGTGATCACGAGGTGGACTCGGACGAAGCCAACCGCAAGCGCATTATCTACCGCAGTAAACAGCGCGGGTGGCTGGAAGTGGACCTGCTGTTGGGCCGCTGGGCCAGTCAGAATGTCATGCAGTTGTCAAGTGAAGAGCTGAAGCAGTACGAGGACATTCTGAACGAGGAGACCATCGACATCTTCAACTACATCTCTGGGAAGAGCCCTGTACCGGAGAAGCTGGACACGCCTATGATGAAGAGACTGCAGGAGTATTGTCTCTCGTCTCCGTTGGGCAAGGCTTCGATTGAGGGTTTTGAGGAGAACAAAAAGTTCATGAGTAACTAAACAGGGAGACAGAAAAATGGTAGGATTTGTTGCTCTCATTCTTTGTTTCTTGGCTGGTTAAGTTCTTACTTATCTGAAGTCGACGATTGTGGACGGCATCGGTAGAATGGAATGCTGTAGAATGCCATGGCCAAACAGACCAGAAGCTGGCGTGATTCTTCCGGTAGCAGTAGACGACTCTCTTGGAAGCGTACAATGAGACGGAGCACGAGGTGGAATGGAACCGGAAGCTTCATGTCGCGATACAGCACATTCTGGTCGTTCGTGGCGGGTACTACAAAGCCGAAGCCTATCAATGTGTACTCGCTTCCGTTGTAGAATTCTCCTCGATTCGTGGCGTTCACAACCTCCTGGTAGAATGGACTTGCAGCTCGAGTCTGCGCGTAGGAGATGATAGAGTGGTCTAAGGTGTTCAGTTGATCCTCCGTCAAACGAATTAGCTCACCCAATTCGCTTTCGTTAAATCTGTCAAGCTTCGAAATGCGATTGAATTCCATGGAGATTTTGGTGTCGTGATTCGTATCGGCATAGTACGAGACCACATCGTCCAGTATCGGAACACGCTCGTTCATGTGCGTTTCGAACACGTGCAGTGGTTTTTGGTCTCCAGATTCGCCACTGATTGATATATTGACAGTGCCTAACACCGCATCGGCAACCTCGTCCACATCGAGGTCGTGGCTCGAATACCAAACAGTGGAAGGCGCTTGCAGTCCGTGCTTAAGTGCTCTCTTTTCGGCTTCAAATGCAGTTTCAACCATGCTTTGCAGAGCTTTCAACCGCACTGCTCTCTTCATCGCTGGATCCACATTTGTATCGGCGAGGGTTTGAAACAGTGGCAGCGTTATCAGCGATGGTGTATAAACTGTTACTCCAGACTGCATCAAATACTTGGAGCCTTTTTCAACGGAAGGATACGCGTAAAAGTGAGTCAGCGCAGTGTAGACCCCGCTTCTGGACGAGAAATCCATGGCGCTGCTAGCGTTATTTTCATGTCCATTGTCATTTTGCCATGACGAAGCTGTTAGCTTCTGAGCTGCGTCCGAATCAATACCCGAATGGTTTGAGCTGATGGCGTTTACTGCACTGGCTTGGAGGAATTCCGTTAATGTTGGGAAGACTGGGTGCGATCCATTTGGTCGATATGTGAAGCGAGGAATGCCAGACTCCAAGAAAAATTCCTCAAGTTGTGCTTGAATTTGCTCAAGTGCTTGGATATCTGTTGTATTTATTGCACTTACACCACCGGGAGCGCTTCCATTCGATTCTTGAGCTGGAGTACTGCCATTTACTGATTTCATCTCAGTATCGACAATGAAGGAAGATCCACCGACTAGATCCCCGAGCTTTCGTTGAGATTCGGAGTCAACACAACTCGATGAGCAGGAATCGAGCTCCACTTTGCCATCTCGGGAACTTAAGTTGGTGTCATTGTCGCTAGAGAAGAACTGGAACAGCTGTGATGCTATTGTCCTTGTCAACCCGAGACGCGGAGACCACATCCATGGATAACTGTCTGCTGGAAATGTCGGAGGTGGCAATTTGTCGTCGAGGGTGTAATACTGGTCCGAGTAGCCTTCATATGGTGTAAAAGCTGCAGTAAATCGTTCGTACAGCACATTTCGTTTCGCACGATACACGAAAGCCTGAGTTGTGTTTGGTTTTGACTCCTCCGGTTTCTCCTCACCTAATGGCATGGATAAGTTGAATTCCTGTATCATTTCGCTGGCGTTCATCAGCTCCAAACGCTTCGCAAACATTTCTTCTTCAAAATAACCAACGTAATGCGTCTGAACGAGGTTCCAAGCTACACGACCGAGAGATTTTAAGAGGGGAAGTGCCAGATTGTCGGTGAGAAACATTCGAATCGCCTTGTTGCGACGCCGACGGACGTTCCCAGACCGAACAGAACCCCCGTAGTCCATAGGAGACACGAGGTTGTACATCAGCAACCGCGGGATTTCCTTCTTAAGTGTACGTCGACCTTCAGTCGAGAGAACCCACTTGGAAATCCACGGTGTCTTGGCTTCCACTGCTCCACGATAATCGTCCATTCTCGAGACGTTGTTCGGCACAACTTTCCCGTCTGGAAGCCGCTTCCAATTCGGTTGGTGGTTGTACGGGTGGTCTTGGACCCAGTAGTTGCTCGTATTTGTGCTGGTTGTGAACGATGAATTCTCGGACGCTACAGTCGTGTAGTTTGCGCTCGTGACTGCAACCAGCAGCATGGAAAGCATCAGCACCGTCATGCCTGCAGAAAGCGTATTGATGCCAACGCTGCCGCTCCGAAACGAAAAGAAAGTCTTCATTTGCACACAAATTTGCAAATGGCCTGGTGTTTAAACACAAGTGCACTGCAGTATTTCTTGTTTTTGGCATGGTGTTAAACTTTTAGAGTGATGTTCCGCTACGTGTATCAATTGTCTCGGCGCAACAAAAAACAAATTCAACGCAAAAAAGACCCCATACTAAAACCAAGTGAAACCATAGCCACCCGATATTGGCACCCCTGTCTCTGACACACTGCTCGTGCGTCGCTCCCAACCGCTCACTCTTCATCCTCGACCTGTACGAGATGTTGCCGCTCGCTGTGTCCCTTCGCCGTCTGGCCGGCCGCTCCGCCGCCGTGGCCGTGCGCCGCGCCGCGCCTGTGGCGTCCCGTTCCTCTTCTCTGCGCGTGTTCGCGGCCGTGCCGGGCCACGCGTCTGCGGCCTGGTACTCGTCTGCTCCGCTGGACTTCGGCACGGACGGAGCCGCCGTCGTGGAGCTTGAAGACGGCGAAGACGTCGTGCTGGAGCCGCTGCAGGGCTTTGTGGACCAGAAACCCATCGAGGACTTCGATGTGTCGCAGGAGACGCAGCGCAACCTGCACCGCGCCGGCGTGACGCACCTGTTCCCGGTGCAGACGCAGTCGTTCGACGTCATGATGAAGGGCGCCGACATCATGGGCCGCTCCAAGACGGGCTCGGGCAAGACGCTGGCCTTCGCGCTGCCTATTATCGAGACTATTATGGCCAACCGCAAGAACACGCGCAATCCGCAGGCGCTCGTACTGCTTCCCACGCGCGAGCTGGCGCAGCAGGTGCACGACGAAGTGCAGCGCGTGGCCCCGCAGCTGCGCACGGTCAACGTCGTGGGTGGCGTTTCGTACACAGTGCAGGAGAACCAACTGCGCCGCGGTGTGGACATCCTTGTCGGCACCCCCGGCCGCATTATGGACCTGGTTGACAAGGGATCGCTGTCACTTGAAGACGTCGACGTGTCCGTGCTGGATGAGGCCGACATGATGCTCAAGTTCGGCTTTCAGGAAGCTGTGGAGACCATTCTGGGCTGGGTGCCGGAAGGTGGCCAGACCGTCATGTGGTCGGCCACGTTCCCCAAGTGGGTCAGCTCCATGGCTCGTAAGTTCCTGAAGGAACCCGTGAACATTGATCTGGTGGGCGAAAATGACAACCAGGTGCCTGCTACTGTCGCGCACAAGGCCATTAACGCGCCTCTGCGCGACCGTATCCAGGTGTTGGAGAACGTGCTGCGTCTGCACGCGCACGACGGGCAAACGCTGGTGTTCACGGAGACGAAGCAGGAGGCGGACGAGATTGCCAACTCGCTGCCTGGCCAGGATGCTCGTGCTCTGCACGGCGATCTCTCCCAGGGTATGCGTACGTCCACGATGAACGGATTCCGTAGTGGACACGTGAAGACTCTGGTGTGCACGGACATTGCCGCGCGTGGACTTGACATTGCCAACGTGGAGCTCGTGGTACAGTACCGTCTTCCGAGCGACAAGGAGAGCTTCGTGCACCGCGCTGGACGTACGGGCCGCGCCGGCCGTTCGGGCACCAACGTCGTGTTTTTCGACCGTAACGACTCGAGCGACGTGCTGGACTTTGAGCGTCGCTACAAGTTCAAGTTCGCGCATACGGCGTCGCCTCGCCCCGAGCAGATGATGACGGGTGCACTGGAGGACGTGACCAAGCAGCTCACGTCTCTGCCTAAGGCGAACGCGCAGCTCTTCGACGAAGCTTCCAGGGCGATGATTGAGGAGCAGGGGCCGGGTGTGTTGAGCGCTGCGCTTGCTCTGCTGTGCGGCTTCGACTCGAAGAAGCTGATGACGCTGTCGATGCTGACGGGCCGCTACCGCATGCAGACCGTGGAAGTGGAGGGTGTCCAGAACGCGCGAGAGCTTAACAGCCTGCTGTCGTCTTTCATGGATGACCGTGTGGATATCCACCCGGTGGATGGCGGCAAGCTCGTGTTCGACATCCCGCAAGGCAAGCTGGAGGCGCTGCAGGAGCACCTATCCGCTTCGTCACCCGGCAATGAAGTGACGGTGGCTGCCGCTGTGGAGTTCCCGCGCATGCTGATCGATCGTGGCGGCCGCAGCAACAACAATCGCTTCGGCGGCAACAACAACCGCTTCGGCGGCAACAACAACCGCTTCGGCGGCAACAACAACCGCAACAACAACCGGAACAGCAACCGCTTCGGCGGCAACAAGCGCGAAGGCGGCAACAACTGGAAGCGCAACGACCGCGACGGAGGCTCCCGCCGCAACAACAACAACCGCGACTATGATTCGTCCTTCTCCAAGGGCCGTTCCTCAAACCGCAACAGCTTTGGCCGCTTCACGGACGGGTGGTAAGGTGAACGCAAGCCAGCCTCCTCTCATCGCAAGGAGATGCATATAGGGAACGACTGTATTTTAGATAGTGAGAACCACGGCTTAGGCTGTGATTTTGATTTGCTAGACTCAGCCAATTCAACTTTTATCCTAACTACTTCAGTTCGTGTGCACCACACTGCCACTTTTGAGCCACACGCGCGCGCATATCAAAAGCGGACCAAGATGCTGAGCCGCAGCTTGCCGCTCGCACGCGTCTGTAGGGCTCGTGCGTCACGCGCCACGTCGGCCGCCTCGACGTCGCTCTTCTCTTCATCTTCACGCTCAATTACCACCACAGCAGCGCCGGGATCGGACGAGTCTTCGTCGAATCTTCACGGTCACGTCAAGGCCCGACTCGACTACAAGAAGTTGGTGGAGAACGTGGACGCGGCCATTGAGAACGGCAAGAAACGATTCAGTGAGGGGAAGCCGCAGCTCGTGGCCGACCTGTACCAGCGCCAGGCCAAGCTGCGTCACACCGCCAATCTGCTACGGGCCGAGCGTAACACGCACGCGAAGCAGCTCGGACAGGCGGCCGCGGCCAAGAAGAAACAGGGCGAGGAAGCGGCGCAGGCCTTCGACGCGCTGCGAGTGCGTGGCCAAGAGCTTAAGAGCGAGATCGCAAGTGTTGAGGCGGAGTTGGCCCACGTGTCGACCGAGCTGGAGCTCGAGGCCCTGAGAATCCCCAATGACACGCACCCGGACGTCCCGGTCGGCGGTGAAGAAGAGTCCAGAGTTGTCATGAAGCATGGAGAGAAGCCGGTGTTTGACTTTGCACCTAAAGAACATTACGACTTGGCTACGGACTTGCAGCTATTAGATACGCAGACCGCGGCGAGAGTCGCCGGATCCAAATTCACGTACTTGTGCAATGAAGGAGCGATGATGGAGATCGCTCTGGTGCACTGGACGCTGAGCAAACTGCGCGCACGTGGGTTTCAGATCATGTTCCCGCCCGATGTGGCGCACTACAAGCTCGTGGAAGGGTGCGGCTTCCAACCGCGCGGCGAAGCCACACAGATTTACTCCATTGCCAACTCGGACTTGTGTTTAACTGCTACGTCGGAGATCACGTTGGCGGCTATGAAGAGCAATGAGATCTTGCCGACGCCTAGTTTACCGCTGAAGTACGCAGGCTTCAGCCATTGTTTCCGTACGGAGATCGGACACGGCGGCCGTCAGACACGCGGCATTTACCGCATTCACCAGTTCAGCAAAGTCGAGATGTTCGCCTTCTGCGCCAATGAGGCACAGGCTCAAAAGTTCTTCGACGAGATGGTGGAGATCCAGACGAGCATGTACGCCGAGTTGGGACTGCATTATGAGCTCATGGACATGGCTACAGGTGACCTGGGCGCGCCGGCATACCGTAAGTTTGATCTGTTAGCGTGGATGCCTGGGCGTGACGAGTACGGCGAGGTGTCGAGCATGTCCATGTGCACGGACTACCAGGCTCGCCGCTTAAACATTCGCCACAAGGATCCCAAGGACGAAGAAGCTGGAACGTCCTTCGTGCATACTCTCAACGGGACAGCTTGTGCCGTTCCTCGTCTGCTTATCAGTCTGTGGGAGACTTACCAGCAGCAAGACGGCTCCATCGTTATCCCTGAGGTGCTGAGGCCGTACATGGGTGGCCAGGAGGTTATTCGTCGCCCTGAGTAAGACAAAGTGAGTGTACACCTCGCAATAGACGTCGATACTTGCTATTGTTGTGGCGGGTTTAGTGCATTTGTCCCTATCGAAATGCCTCGGAGGAGTTTATGACCTGACTCGCGCTATTTCTTGGGCTGTTGCTGCTCTCTACTGCCCGCACATAGAGTGAACCTTGAACGCAGTCGCAGACGTCGAACATCTCAAAGCGGCCACTGGCTGTGAGCACGTACACCTTCGTAGCAGTGGCAGCAGTGATGATGCCGGACATGACGCGTTCGTCCCGATTAAGTTTTTCACCAGCCTCCGGTTCTGTTCGTCTGAACACCTCCACTCCCTGCCCCTCCTGCAGCATCCGTGGGTTGTAGTGCAATCTGGGCTGTCGGTTCTTCACTGCCTTCATATTAAGTGACAGTGTCGCAGATGCAGCTAAGTTCGGTCCTGATGCGTGTGGTATCCTCCTGGGAGTGATGATCATAGGTCTCCGTCGCTTCGGCTTCTCCTTCAGTTTCTTCTTGCTGCTTTTCTTGCCAGCTTTCGTCTTCGAGCGCTCGGAACTAGGCAGAACAGCGCTCCTAATAGCCTCCAAGTCGTGAGCGATTTCTTCAGCCGTCATCTCCTTCACTACCGGTTTAAAAACCGATGCACGGCCCAAGAGCCGCTCGAGCCTCTTCTTCTCCTCGAACTGCGCTCTATGAGCTCTCTCCTCGGGCGAGGCCGAGGCCAAGAACACATCTTCTGGTCTGTCATCACCGTCGATGGTGCGTCGCCTCCTCATGCCGTTTCCAGGGCTTTTAGCCGGCGTGGAGAAGCCTTCACGGCTCTCGTCCCGCACAGCTCGACGTCGGCGACTGGTCACGCTCACTGCGTCCTTGGCCGTCTGCAGCCGACGTAGTTCTCGCTCGATATCAGCGTTCATCTCTCTCTGGAGCTCGAGGCAGCGGTTGGCGCACCTTTCTCGGGCCTTTTCGACCGCGTACTCACAAACTTTCCTGGCTACCGAATGTCGTCTCTCCAGAGCTGCTTGGGCCCTGCTTACCCGCTCTTGGCGCGTAGCTAGCAGCAATTCACAGCCCAGAGCAAAGTCCGCTGCTTTCTCGCGCTGTAGCCGTTGTTCCAGGTCGTCTAGTCGTGCCAGTTCGTGCTCCAGACTCTCACGGTCGATGGGCAGAGCGTCCTCGCCGAAGTTGTCGTCGCTATCGTCGGATTCCGCGCGATCCAGAGCGTCTGCGTCGCTGTCACTTTCCATGCTACTAGAAGAGATCCTGGTGATGTCGGACAGCGTATTTGCCAGCTCTAATTCGCCCTGGAAGGCGCGTGACGCCGGTGCGACCGCCTCATCCATCACCTCCATGCGCGCCGCGTACGTAAAATTCCTAAATGACCAAATGAGTATGAAGCGCGCAAAAAAAAGCATACATGGAACTAAAATAGTGACAAAATGCGCTACGATGTTATCGCTGGATGGACGTCTGGTCTCTCTAGACGCGACGCTGGTGGGCCACGCGGTCCATGCAGGCGCGCAGCTTCTGGAACTCCTTCTCGCAGGCCTGGCGGGTCACGCCGCCGTGGATTTCGGCCACGCATTTGCCGTACATTTGAATCTGGCCGCATCAACGAGAATAATTGTCAGATGTGTGGCTAGGAGCCGTAGAACTCGATAACGAGGATAAAATACGGAGCAGCTGCAGACGTACGTCGAGTGGACACTCGGTCAGCATCCGAGAGAAGAGTTTGCCCATACGCACAGGCGCTTTCTTCGGGGTCGAAGTTGTTCCAGGCATTTCTTAAAATTGAAAGGTTTTGTGTCAAAAAGAGACTGTTTGACTGGGAAAATGGGAGCAAAAAGTTGTGTTGATATATTTTTTCTTTATGCACTACGTGTCCAGCATCAAAAACGTCGGGTGTGCAGGCTCTTCAGTACATGAATTCATTGGCAACGCAGCGCCTCAAGTCTTCGATCGTCCTGTTGCTCCGTGCCGTCTTTTTCATTTGACTTTTGTTTACCCTCGGAATTCTGACTCACTGTCACTTTCGTCACTCGATGGATACTGCGGTGTATGGAGAACGGCAGCGGAGGCTGGGGACGACGTCACTTCTGTCGTGGCATGTGAAACCGGTTCATTCTCCACCTTCGCTTCTGCGCCTGTTTTCTCCTCCTCATCGGCAACGACAGTGGCTTCGGCAACCGCGACGGGTTCAGACTTGTCCTCGGCGACGTTGTCGTTGCCGGCAGGTCGCTCTTCCTTCGCGATTTGTTCTTCTACAGCAGCAACAGTCTCCGCAACAGCTTCGACAGCTGCAGCAGTTTGAACAACGGGTGTCTCTTGTGGTGGCGGTGCTGGTGGACCATCACTCACGTTGCCGTCGCTCTCCGGTCCAGTCTCGGTGTCCAACGGCGCAGGCTCCTGCAGTTGCTTGATGATGTTCTTCGTGCTTGACTTCAAGACCTTCCGGATGGCGTTAAGCACCTGCTTCCCATCGACCGCCGTCTCCTCTTCGAACAGATCCTGGAAACGGAAGAACATCTCGTTCACTGATTCCTTGAAAAGACCTACAAGTCTCTCGCGCTCTTCTGCACCACCGCCTCCGCCGGTGTGCGCGGCCACTGCCAGCATGTCCTGAGCCTCACGCTTGATCGCCTCGGCTGCAGCCAACGCACGTTCCGCTGCTTGTTCACGCTCCTTCGCAGCTGCGCAGTTCTCGCACTCGCCCTGCTGTCCTGCTCCAGGCGACGAGCTGCCAGACGCCAGCGCCTGCTGCACTTGTTCGAACTTCTCCTGCTCCAGATCCTTAACCTGTTGCTGCAGCAACTCGACTTGCTCCACGAAGATACGCTTCTCCTCAGCCGCTAGGCCATTCTCCGTCCTCTCTGGAGTCTTAACTTCCACCTCCAGCTCCTGCACGCGTGCTGAGGACACGTCCAGTTTGTCAGCCAGCTTCTGGTTCTCTTGTTGCAGTTCTGTCACCTGCTGGACAGCCCTCTCTAGCTGCTGCTTTACGTCTCGCTCCTTCGTCTCACCTTGAGCGACCAAGAGCTGTGTCTGCTCAGCATGAGCTTGGAGTCGCATTTTATCATCATTTACCTTCTGTAGCTGTGTCTGCAGCGTGCGCACCTGCTGCTCCAGCTGCGCTGCGGCTGTCGACAACTCCGACGTCGCTACCTGCAGAGCAACGTCGTGCTGCTTCTTCGTCAGCGCCAGTTCTTGTTCCGCTAGTGAGCGCGCCTGTGTCTCCTTGGTCAGCTGCTTCTCAGCCCGAGAACGGGCTTCACGCTCAAAGGTAAGAGCCTGCTTGTGTTCCTCGGTCTCGTTGCTAGCCCCTTGTTGCTGCTGCAGCTGGTAGTAGGCCGTCAAAAGCTGCTGATACTCAGCATGTAAACGATTCGTCTGCGTGACTGCAGCATCTCGAGCGCTCGCAAGAGAACTCAACTCAGAGGTGACGTTCAATTGAGAGCTGGCCGCCGACTGATACCGCTCCTGCAGCGTGCGCTTCTCTTCCTGCAGTCGCTGGTTCTGATCCAGAAGCTCCTCGCAACGTTTCTCGTACGATGACTGCTGCTGATGTTGCGAATTAATCTGGGTCAAAAGTCGATCGTTCTCGCTCGCGAGTCGCTCCACTCCGCGAATAACTGCAGCCACGTCGCTGGGCCCAGCTCCAACACCAGATCCCGAGTTCGATGACGTCCCAGGTGCCATCCGGATCAGATAATCCACCTTGGCATTCAGTTCCGAAAGTGCAGCATCCACAGGGCGTCCCCCGTTACCGCTGAACATTGCTGTAGAGCTCGGAAAGCTGTTGTTGAAGCCTCCACTCAAACCAAAGCCCATAGACCCAAAGCCACCACCTCCAGTAACACCCATCCGTTCACGTTCAAGAGCACGCGCCTGAAGCTCTAACTGTTGCTCTCGCTGCAGCAACCGCAGTTCTTTCAACTCCATCTCATTCTTCGCGGCGGTGCTGTTTGCATCTTCTTCGTACGGCACCAGGTCTCCATTCGCAGCCGCATCACTGAGGTTGCGCGTGCTGTTAGAACGGGAAGAGGCTGCAGCATTGTTACTGGACGAACTGGGACTCGAACGCCTTCGCGACGCCTTCCTCTCCGAAGATGAAGCTTTCGGCGCTTCCTCTGTCGTTGCCGAAGTGTTCACAGCTGGTACGGACTTTCGTTGCGTGGCCCCGTGGCCCGTCTTGGTCTTGAACAGTTCAATCTCCAGCAAATACCAGTCCTGTCCGTTGGTCTTTCCAGGTGGGGCCAACACGATCCGCTTCCCACCCTTCCTCATGCCCACAATGCCCTCTTCCAGTGCTTTAATTCGTTCACTACCGTCTCCAAGCCGGATTTTACGTAAATCACTGTCACTGGCCTTTTCAAATGGCGAGTATTTGGTCACCACGTCTGCTGGAGCCGAGTTCGCGTTGCCGACGACTCTCCAAGCACTGAATGCAACAGCGACAGTGTCTCCGTTGTTCACTTGCTGTGTCTCGGGCTTGACAAACACCAAATCGTCCTGGATCAACGCACTGGGGTTCGTCTTGGTCACCGTCTTCTCACTGCCCCAGATCTCGACGTGGATCTTGGCCAAAAACACCTGCCTCATGAACTCCGCCACCTGTGCATCGCTGGCGAATTTAACCGACCAGTTGGCCCCCTGTTGGTCGTAAAAGTTCACGTAGCTCTTGGCCTGCAGAGTGGGCTTAAAGGTCCCAAATTTCACGGGAACAGCGCACAAATGCTGCTTGGCTGCGTTGTAGAAGAGCAGGTTGTAGGACGTCTCCGCCCCCACGATTACGCAGCCTACAGCAGCCTTTGAGTCGGCCGTGGAGCCTCCAAGCTGCACGTATTTACGTGCCGCGGTGTCGTATTGGTACAAGGAGACCATCGTGGAGAACACGACAGAGGAGGCCGGCGCTGAAGAGGCCACAGGCGCCGGTTGTTGCTGCTGCTGCTGCTTGTGAGACGGCTCTCGCGGCGCTGTGTAGCGCAACGCATCGTTTCCTCCGCCGGAGGTCGAAGCATCCTGGAAAATGCCGTTCAAGCGGGCACTGGGGTTCGACGACATTTGTGACGTCTCCACGGGGACTCAAACGACACGAAGTGGCTAGTTGGGACTGGAAGATGAAGGGGGAGAAGACCAGAGGATGCGTGTGAGCGAGGGGGAGCAGTTAGTCGCTCACGCACACAAGGAACGACACGCTTCTTCTCGCTGCTTACGCCTTGAGCGTCTGATAAAGTGACAATATGCAACCCAAAATGTGGCGTGTCACACGTAAAGCTAAAATGATTGGATAAAATAGTTAGCCTATCAGTATCAAGTTGAAGTGCGCAATAAATAATTTTTATTGGCATCCGTGCAGACCTGAGAGACAATTTCGTGGTGTAATACATACGCCTGCATCTTCAGAAGAGCGGCAGAATGTCGCTGCGATGTTGGTGCCGGTGCTGTAGAGACTGACTGGGTGTCATGGTTGCATTGAAGTGGTGCTTCCACCGACGAGATGTTGTCCGCCACAGCTGAATCGCCGGGTTCTTTATCCTTGGCAAGATACTCAAGGTCGAGAATCGATGAAACTGGATCACCAATGCCATGCCAACGGCATGTAGGGGTCACGTAATGAAGGGAGTCTTGTGGGGAAATAGAGATAGCCCTTGTCACGAAACATAATGGGAGGAAGATAAAATCGACAAGGAGTTAGTGAAGTATTGAAAAACTTTTTCGAATAAATCGTGCTGATTTTCATTTGCCAATAATTGTGTATGAAAAAGCGTGCAGCGCTTGCTGTCCCAACTTCTTAAGCCTCTGATGATGCTCTTCTCTGCCCCACTATCCCCGCAATACGGCATGGGCAGCCTCTCTTCGAGGACAAGAATATTGACATGCTTCAAAAGACAGCTCTCGCGTCAGCATTTGGGCGTTTCGTGTCTTTATTGCTGTCCCAACGCTCATGCATCTTGCGCAGGGGCTCTTTCTTCTCATCTTCAGCCACAGTCGACACCGAGCACGCCAATGGTCACCCTTGCATTGAAGACAACCTCCGGTCGGCAGTATTGACTGTCCCTGCTTCCCTATGCTCTGCTTGCGAATAACATTTTTTGCTGGCTGTTTACCGCCACCCCTTTCCATCTACTGGTGTTTCAACCGAGGATAAGACGATTCGCTGTCGTTTGAGGGGACCTTTCTCTTACAACCAGTCGAGTATTCAGTCCATGAGCGTTTACAACGCTGGAAGCCACTGTCTTGCTCAAGCACTTTTGCCAGTCTGAGCTTAAATAGCTTCTTCTCACTATCCTTTGCCGATCTGGCCTGATACTTGACTGTATTTGCCACCTCGTGACGCAGGCTGCGCGGTTGAAGTGACTACATCAGTAGCTTGCTCTTTAAAGTAGAGCCTTCATTCTCAGTAAAGAACTCCTGCCAGCGTTGTTCTTCAATGTATTATCTGCTTCGAGCAAAGAACGGCATTACTCGCTCTTTAACATCACTCTCTGTTATGTAGATCGCTATATTTTCCTTGAACAAGGTCGCGGCACCTGGAACAGAGTTGTTCTTGACGGACGAAATGATCTCGCCAATTTTGCCGAGTATGAACTCATCAATGGCAGTCTCAACGTTGGCGTCCCAGTCAAATTCATACCACATCCCAAAAACCCGCTCGTCAAACGGCTGCTTAGCGCTAAGGTCTGATACCGGTATTCACTGTCTCGCCTCCCATGTACGTTTTGTGCAAGGGCCCTCGTTAGGTTCTCCCCTCTCAGGAATGGGTGGGGTGGACGTACACGATCAGACCCGTCTTCAGCGATATTCCCTCCAGAATATAGTCTCACTAAGGTAGTACTACAAACAATTGTTTCTGGGGCTAGTAGACATGGCTCTAACTAAGGGATTTATCATCCACAAGGTTGAGCAGACGAAGAAAAGAGAAAAAGGTCACCACTCACGCGAAGTTCATGCGCCGCCTCCACAACGAACTTCTTGGATTACAACCGTCCCATTTCGAAAGCAACATATTTGGTGAGAATTTGGCAGCAGAGCCGATTGCACCCCCCCCCCCCC
>LGSM01000632.1:0-16258 GCA_001314345.1 Phytophthora multivora | reverse complement strand
TTCAAATTATGCTTTCATGTTTTTTAAACTCGAAAACTAATAATTGACGAAAGCTGTCAAGGTAAGTAAATGTATTTTCAACTTCCCCTTAAATCCATCTACAGCACGTCTTGACGAGATACTGGTGCTCCGTTGTAGATAATATCGGTTTTAGGTCCAACGATGCAGTACGGCTTTGGGTCAGTCTCGACCACCACGAACTCCACATGCGCTACTCCTTCCCGGTTGGGCACAAGGAAGAGGTCGCCTTGCTGCACGGGGCGGAAGGCATCGGCGAAGTAAGGCTGCAGGTAGTTCACGAATAGTTTTTCGCCTGTCATCCCCTCTTCAACAGTGTCATCGATGGGGAGGACGCGAATAAACTTCCCAGTTGGAACTTCACTGCCAAGTCCAGTCACAGTCACGTCGTCGTCAATATCCAGACGCAGGTTGCGCCGCATCAGCGTACTGATACGAGCAACGCCAGGCCGAGCTCCGTCACTTTCGTCCAGGCGGGCTAGAGCAACAGTCCTCCTTCCGCCTTGAGCGAGAAGCACCACGTCGCCATGAGCGACGCCCACCGCTTGCATCGTACTCTTTTCCATCGCCACAGTCAATTCATCATCTACTAACGCTGCGGCCACTGAAAGTCGTTTCGCCATTGGCATTGACCAAGAAGGGTGATCTTCTTCGATTGGCACTTGAAAAGTCATACGGAACTTTCCGCTAAAAAAGCTAAAGTAGTTGGACAAGGCGCTGAGGCATGCATATTTTTATTAGCCACAATAAATTTAGGGAGTGCAGCTTCTTCGGTTGTGCTGAATTGGCAGATCATCCGGCGTGAGTCTCATGCTATCCATGTAGCACGTCTTCAGCTCGAGGATTGTTCTGCAACAACACTATGGGCTGATTATATTTGCCTTTGTTGACGCCGTTTTCCAGCCCATAGTGAACTTCAGAGTTTTTTTTTCGTCTGGATGTGGTGATTACATTTGGCAATGATGATACCAATCATGCTCTTAACCACCAATGCATGCACTGTACGAGGTGATCTCAAACGTACAGCAGCAGCTCTGGTACGAATGTTGGTCTCGTGTTGTTGGCTTATCATTGACAACTTTTCCATTTCGGAATTTGCCTAACAACCGCGACTTCTTCATGCCCACACTGGACAAGTCAAAGTTGCTGCCCAGCGACGATGGGCAGTACGAACGTATGGATACGTCGCGGGCCGCAGACACTGACACTGCCCGTTTGGAGGAGAACCACGAAGAAGCCAGTCCCTCTTCGTTCAAGTTCACCGACTTGTATCGCTACGCTACTCCGTTCGACAAATTGCTGGTTACCGTCGGTGTCATCACTACTGGAATCAATGGCGCGTTGCTCCCACTCATGGCTATCATCTTTGGCGACGTCCTATCAGGGTTTGCCAAAGTCCCTATCGACATGGACATGGTGAACACGGCGGCGTTGAACTTCGCTCTGGTCGCAGTGGGTCTATTCGTCACGGACTATTTGTCCTACGTCTCGTTCTACCACAGTGCTGAACGACAGATGAAGGCACTACGTAGTGAGGCTCTCAAGCGCATGCTGTACCTGGACATCAGTTGGTACGACCAGAATGACGCACTGCAACTCTCTAGTCGATTGACAGGAGATACCGTGAAGATCAAGGACGGTATGGGCCAGAAACTTGGCGACTCGTTCCGGTACACCATCCAGTTCGTTGTGGGGTTCGCTATCGGTTTTGCTCGCGGGTGGGATATCACCTTGGTGATGGCTTGTGTCATTCCTTTTACGTCCATGTCGTTGAGTTGGGTCATTCAGACGATGAGAGCCAAAGCCGAGTGGGCCCAGAAAGTCTACGCTGAAGCTGGATCTGTAGCTGAAGAAACTCTCGGATCGATTCGTACCGTGGCCTCCCTCAATGGCGAGAAGAAGGCGATCGCAAAGTTTCAAGATAAGGTCTTGTTGGCGGAGAAGGAGAACATCGCGATGCACAAAACGTCCTCCGTGGTCTTAGCTGGTTTTATCAGCAGTGCCTGGATCATGCAAGCCATTGGTCTCTGGTACGGCGGGTGGAAGACTTCTCAAGGCGACAGCACACCGGGCGACGTCTTCGCTGCGTACTTCGGTGTCATGATGGCAACTGGTTCCCTTGGTCAAGTTTCTCCTAGCATCACCGCCGTCTCGACAGCTATTGGGGCGGCTAAGGAGCTTTTCGCCATCTTGGACACACCCAGCGCCATCGGCGCTGAGAATGAGAGCGACGGCATCATCCCCGAGACATGCAAGGGCGAAATCCAAGCCGTCAACGTCAATTTCGCGTATCCGAGCCGTCCTGAGGCTCAAATTTTACGTGACTATAATGTCACCATCCAGTCTGGTCAAACTGTGGCGTTCGCCGGATCCAGTGGCGGTGGGAAAAGTACTCTAATTGCCCTCTTGGAGCGGTTTTACGATCCGAATAGCGGTACTATTTACCTCGATGGACGCGACGTGAAAACGCTGAATGTCAAGTGGCTCCGCTCGCAGATCGGTATGGTATCGCAGGAGCCAGTGCTGTTTGCCACGACCATCTTCGAGAATATCGCTATGGGTGGAGACAAAGTAACCCGAGAGGAGGCCATGGAGGCCTGTAAGCTGTCGAACGCGCACAACTTCATCATGTCGTTACCGGAGCAGTATGACACTCTGGTGGGCGAGAAGGGAGTGTCGCTTTCCGGGGGTCAGAAGCAGCGTGTTGCCATTGCGCGTGCCATCGTTCGTAAGCCCAGTATTCTGGTACTGGATGAAGCTACGAGTGCGCTGGATAATGAGAGTGAGAAGGTCGTGCAGGAGGCTCTAAACGAACTCGTAGCCTCGACGAACATGACGACGCTGATCATTGCCCACCGATTGAGCACGATCCGCAACGCTGACAAGATCGTAGTGCTTGATGCCGGACACATTGTCGAGAGCGGTACTCACGATGAACTGTTGGCAATTGAGAACGGTATTTACCGATCGATGTACACGACGCAGGAGTTGCGCTCTACAGAGGACCAGGAAGCGAGTAATACCGATATGACAAGCGATTTCGTTCCCAGCTCCATGATGTCACGCACTTTGAGTGCTGTGTCGACGAAGACGGACATTTCTGTAAGTGACGTCGAGACGAATACCCTAGAGAAGAAACCGTTTGGTCTGAAAGACTTAGCAAAGATCAGCAAGCCTGAGTTTCGATACTACGTGGTCGGCCTGATCGGTGCGTGCGTCGGTGGCATCCTCACTCCAGCTTCAGCTCTTCTTCTTGCTGAAATGATCACTTCAATGACTGGAAAGTATGGACTTTACGAAGACTCAGGCGACACCAAGTACTTGAGCGAACTGTACGACAACATCGAGCTTTACAGCATTCTGTATCTCGTTGGCTGCGTTGCGATTCTAGTGTTTACGTACATGCAGATGTACAGCTTCAAGTTCATTGGGGAGAAGGCCACGACTCGCCTCCGCAGCGCGAACTTCGAGGGTCTCTGCAGACAGAACGTTGGCTTCTTCGATGAGAAGGAGAACGCCACCGGTGCATTAACGGCTGACCTAGCAACGAACGCTGTCAAGGTCGCGTTGCTCTCAGGCGACTACCAAGCTCAACTGTGGCAGGCAATTTTCACGGTGCTAGCTGCTCTTGTCATCTCTTTTGGGTTTGGCAGCTGGCTGCTTTCTCTGATCTTGCTGGCAATTATGCCGCTGATGGCTTTTGGAATCATTGCGCGGTTGAAAGAGATGGAGGGCAATTCACTGATCTCCGACGACTTGGCGGTCCCTGGTGCCCACGCTTCAGAAGTTCTTGTTAACATTCGGACTGTGGCTGCTCTGGGTATCGAGCAGAAATCCGTCGACATTTTTGATGAGCTGCTGGAAGAACCTCTTCGCAAAGGAAGCAAAGAGGCCCAAGTGAACGGCATAGCGCTTGGCTTCAGCTCCTTTATCTTCATGGCCACGTACGCTCTTATCTTTTGGTTTGGTGCCAAGAAGGTTGAGGATGGAACGATCAGTATGTCGGACATGATGCGAACGCTCATGGCCATCATGATGTCGATCCAAGCGGCTGGCAGCGCCTCCAAGTTTTTCGGTGATGCGCCGAAAGCCTTCAAGGCCGGTTCGACCATCTTTGCTATCCGAGACCGTGTGACCCCCATTGACTCGTTCAGTCCTGATGGTCTTCGCCTGGCCAACGTCCAGGGCCGTTTGGAATTCAAGAACATCTCGTTCCGGTACCCCACACGTCCAGAAATCAACGTGTTGAAGAACTACAATCTCACCGTCGAGGCTGGTCAGACGGTGGCCTTTTGTGGACCCAGCGGTGGCGGTAAGAGCACCATTATCTCGCTCATCGAGCGATTCTACGACCCTGTAGCTGGAGATGTTCTACTGGACGGATACAACATCAAGGACCTGAATCTCCACTGGCTGCGCAGTCAGATCGGTCTTGTGGGACAGGAGCCCACACTGTTCATCGGTACTATCGCTGAGAACATTGCGTACGGACTCACGGAGAAGCCTAGTCAGTACGAGATCGAGGAGGCCGCCAAGATGGCCAACGCGCACGACTTCATCTCCAAGTTCCCGGACGGCTACGACACTCAAGTGGGCATGAAGGGCGAGCAGTTGTCGGGTGGGCAGAAGCAGCGGATCGCCATCGCTCGTGCCATCTTGAAGAATCCCGATATTCTGCTGCTGGACGAAGCTACGAGTGCGTTGGATTCGGAGAGCGAGAAGGTGGTGCAGGAGGCTCTGGACAAGGTGGTGGCGCTGAAGCGGCGTACGACGATCATCATTGCTCATCGACTGTCGACGATCCGAAAGGCGGACAAGATCTGTGTGGTGAGCGGTGGCAAGATCGCGGAGCAGGGCACGCACCAGGACCTTTTGCAGCGCAATGGCATCTACGCTCGCTTGGTGGCGTCGGCTTCCGCTTAGAAATGACCGGTACAGCGTTGCGTACGCAATCATTACGATTATGCAAAGCCATTGTTGACGTAAGAAGATTTTCTATTGGATAAAAACAATTTCTTTGTAGCCAATAGATTGGTTTATAAAGTAGCCAATAATAGTGCCTTTATTGCATGACGTGTCGCGAATGAAATGGCTTCATTTTGCGGTGTCACGCTTGTCTCAGCGTCGTTTCATTGGAGATTCTACCGTTCTCCTTGCAAGTATCTTGTCAACCTACATTTTAGGCTCAAGCCCAGCACCTTTATCTGCGTGCTGTTGCCGTTCTTCTGTCTAATTCTCCGTGCATTTCTGCAATTGCGGGGTTGACGCAGCCACGGTTATTATGCAGACATTTTACCATCACTCTCACAATACCTCATAAAACGGCCACGTTGAAACGTCACATACAAAACCCAAGTACGTCGTCGATGGTCGGACTGTTGCCACAATACAATGCCGACTGTAGCTCACAACACAAGTTGCTCTCCCGTGCGCAGTAGAGTGTACCGGTACTGTATCCCCTTCCTCGCCTTGCCATGGCCCCCCAACCGCAACCAGTCCGGCCTGTGCTGCTGGACCCGCAGCTCTCCGTTGTGCACACGTGCGGCATCACGCTGTCCCCAGTCAAACGCGGCTCGCGGGACATTTTGGAGACGCTCAAGCACCAATGCGACTGCGCTCCTCGTTCTGTGTCCATGGGCGAATACGTGGCAAGTCCGCGGGTCTCTTCAGGTCAGGTACAAGGTTTCGCCAAGGAGTCCGACTACCTATTGGCCGAGCCGTCCTACACCATCGACGTGCACAAGACTGCGCCTGCGGAATCGGCGAAAGAGCCGTCGCGTGCCACTAGTTCGCTTTGGGGCTCTACTTTCACGCTTACCAACACGATCTTGGGCTCTGGTACACTCGCTGTGCCCTTCGCCATCGCTTCGAGCGGTTGGCTATTGGGCAACGCCATTATGTTGACCATCGCCATGATCACGAGATATTCGGTACATTTGCTGCTGTCTGCGAGTGATCGGGCTGGCAACAATTGCGCCAAAACGTACGAGAGTCTTGGACACTTCACTATGGGCGCCTTTGGTACTAGACTGGCTGAGTTCACCTTCATCTTCGGCGGCTTTGGCACCCTCGTGAGTTACTTGATATTCGTCACGGACTTGTGCGCCGCAGTGCTGAGTGTGTCCGCACAGGACAAGTGGATGATTACGGTCGCTCTCGTCTCCACCGTCGTCTTCCCACTGTCGCTGAGCCGTCGTATCGGCAAGTTGTGGCTAGCTTCGGTGCTCGCCATTCTGTCCATTGGATACGTCGTGGCATTCGTCCTTGTGGCGTTCTTGGCTGCCTACAACGCTGAAGAAGCTGCCGTTGCCCCAGGAGTGCAGGCTATTCGACTGGAGCCAGGAAGTGTGTACACAGTGACGCTGCTGATCTCCGCTTTCGCGTGCCACAACACAGCGCTGCCAGTGTATGAAGAGCTCAAGGACCGTACGTTGCCCAGGATGAATCGTGCTGTTGTCGGTGCCATCAGTGTCGCTTTCGTACTGTACGAAATCATTTCGCTGTGCGGGTACCTGCAGTTCGGGTCGGAGACCAAGGACAACATTCTACTCAACTTCTCGCCCGAGTACGTGGCCCAACACAAGTCGGTGGCGGCTCCTCTGCTGGTTGGACAGTTGTGTATGGCACTGGCGCTGGTGCTCACCACTCCTATCGCTATGTGGCCATTCCGTTCGTGCGTCCTGAGCGTGTACTTGCGCGTGAAGAACGGCGTCCAGACCCCGAGCCACGAGGCCTCGTACAAGGAGTACGTGGGGGTGACAGTGCTGAGCCTCATCCTCATTCTAACGTGCAGTATCTTTGTCCCGTCCGTCAAGATCCCGCTGAGCATTGTGGGATCAGTGTCGGGGTCGCTGTTGATCTTCATCATGCCGGCACTATTCTTCCTGCTGCAGTCGACAGGCCCAATTCTTACTCGTGAGCACGCGGGTCCGCTACTGATGCTTACGGCAGGGATTGTTGTTGGTGTTATCGGTCTGTCGTTGACACTGTTCAAGCTGTACCGCGAGTATTATTAAGATTATCAAGTTCTAACCCCAAGTAAGTAAAAAGCTCATATATATTCTTCACCCCACTTCCTTCTTTCATCTCTTATCGGTCTTAAGTATGATGCACCGTATTCTTCCATCAAGAAGTCGACAGGATCCGCCACAGTATCGTACTTGACCGCATTTACCTTTACGTTCGAGTATGGTAGGAGTTTTTCTACTGGGATACTATCATTCATCCTTTGAGCACCCTCGATATTCCAAAGCCCTCTAACCTCAGCGTCAGGTTCCATTCGATAGAGATCGAGATACGGCCCAGTACAGGTCTCAATTGGAGCAGCTAAGGTCGGATCATACAATATCGCAGCTAATGGATGCGTTGGTGCCACGCAAACCCTCCATATACTATCCATGAAAACGTGATATCCTTTCGCTTGCAGTCTCCTCCTCATAATAGGCATGGGGTCATTCTGTAGCTGATACCCGACATCCACATCTTCCGTAAAAGGAATAATCCCTTCGTCCCTCACTGCACCCAGTAGAGTTCCAAACACAAGAGCAGGTTCACCCCCCGCCAGTTCCAACTCCGCGTACACATCCACCAGTAGCATATGCAATACACTGGCTTGACACGGAGCTCTTCTTGTGCCAGTCAACAGATCCGTTCGGTCGGCACCTGCACACTCTTCCTTGTCCAATCTCGTTGTGATCGGTAGACAATTCTCCCACGTTTGGACGTTCTTCAGGCTTTCGTCACACAGATAGTCGTGGTGTCCCTCGAACCGCGGGGCGTTTAGACTCAAAGCTTCGACCCAGCGGTAGAACGGATCCCTTGTCTCTGTGACAGGAAGTTTCTCGGGGGAGCAGCCCCAGTCGTCTGAAGCTACAGTGAAGTGTCCTCCATTGGCAGCCTCGTGTAGCGGGAGGAAAGCAGTTGCCGTTGTTAAAACTAGTACGGCGGTCAGACGTAGAAACCACAGGACACGAGTGAACAGGGCCATTGAGGGCAGAGAGACCGAAGGTCCTCAGTCAGCATGATACGATGGTGTGGGCCACATGATGTTCTCAAATTCAGTAAAAAAAGAAAAAAAACAATGGATCATGGATGGGATTTCAGGCACGGGAAATCCAAGACATTGCCATACCAGTATTCATGATTCATGAATCATGAAGGAAGTCATCTGCCTACAAAGTGTGTAGTACAAACGCATCGACTGTTCTTCCTTCATTCGCCCGAAAGCTTTATCAACGCTCTAGAATCCAGATCCTTGGCCATTGTTTGGCTGCTGGTAAGTAAGTGAAGGGTGCTGGTTCAAGAAGTGCCTTCCTGTCCAACACTTTCGAGCCCAAGTGTTGAACCAAGCGTCGCCCCACCACTTGTCAGATAATCGGTTGGCGTCGTGATGTAAAAGTGTCATCGGCGATGCGGTTTTCTCCTGGCAATCTCCGACGATCTCCGCTGTTCATCTGCACGAGTAGTTTGACTGTTCAAATAACCGCATGACACACAGCTTGAGATCGTGCATGCTGAAGTCCCGTGTTCAGGGCCTGAACTTCAGGCTGAACATCAGGCAGATGGCCGTTACGTTGTTTGAATCCCACCCGAATGGCCATCCTTCCCCGAAAACGCCCTCAGTGTTCTCGATGGCATCTTCAGCCGTCGGCCGAGATGTCACACGGACGCAAAATACTCCGGATCTGCATCTCTAACCCGGAAGCCGGAGTCCAAAGTGGCGGTAGAGCTCTTCTTGCCGTTCGTAGTGGTTTCTATCCCATGGGTGGCAAGGTGGCGGATAAAGCTGCCGCAACCGACGTTACGTGAATGGCATTTGATACTTTTTTTAAAGTTAAATTAATCATACGCACGTGATCCATGTAGTAACACTCAATCGGGGTTCATACCTGCCACCCCACCCTGGTAATCTTCATCTTCTCCTCTTCCTCTTTACAGCTGCAGCTGAGGGTGTCGTCTGCTGAGCTTCAGCGCCGTTTTCAGACCCGTCTTGACATTCTTCCAGCGCTGGCCCAGGCTTTTCCTACTTTCTCGGTCATACACGACCACTTGGACTTCTTCATGGCCTTCACCTTGGTAGGAGGTCGAGGGTTTGGCGCCTTTTACCACTGCCGTAGCTAAAGCCTTCCAGAAGTGCTTCTTCTGCATGGCAGACGCTACTGCTGGCACCATTGCTCGCTGTCTTGCACTCTCTTCCTCTTCCACGGGAGGGAACTTCGCCACAGCAGTGGATACGTGGCTATGCCAGCGGTTGAATGCTGGAGCGTCCGGCATATAGAGCTGTACAGTTGAGGCTGTTGCTGTATCTCGGAAATGCAATTGACGGGCATCATCGCCGACGTCTAGAGATGTGACGCGCATTCGAACGAGAAGGCTTTTAGCCGACGCGTCCTCGTAGCGGTAGAGCCATAAAACGTTGCCGCAAAACACAGCAAACACTCTCGTCCAGCAGTCTGGGAGTTCCACAGCGTCCCGTTGCCAGTAGACCCAGTCACTAAGTGGCCGCTGCAACTGCACCAACACCTGGAGCTCCTTGGAGTCCGTGTCAATGACTTCGTTATCGAGATCTTGGTCTTCCTCGACGGAATCGCTACCATTTGTCATCCACGTGGACCGCAGAGACTCGCTGCGCGCGCATTTCTGAGGAGAAGATACTTTTTGTGCATTGTTATGAAGAGGCTCCTTGACATGGTGCGATCTCCGTTTGCAGCGGTCGATTGGTCTGCTGGCAACATGCCGTCGACTGAGAGTAGGGAAAGCCATGGCAAAATTTGCCACTTGCACCCGAGCCAGCCAATTGGGAAATGCCACAAAAGGCTACTCACTGGCAATGTGGCTGAGGGAGGAATGGGACAGCACCAAGCACTGTCGCGCCTGGCTGCGGTGAAAATCGCAGTTTGAATCTGATAACGCCACCATGTCCACTTTGATGCGTGTCGATTGGTCCGCAGTTTAATATTCTATTTATTGTGTCCAATCAGAGAGAGGTAACGCATGCGCTTCCGGGGATTTCTGCCATCAAAAAGGAAACTAAACCCCGCCGCTGGACGTTGCTTTGCTTTCGGGGCTGTCCGTCGTGACGATCGCCATCATATATCAAAAGAGCGATCCGATGCACTTGATTGAGAGTCCGAGGAAACTTGATCCCGCTCGAGAGACTTTGGTTATCAGTTTGCTGGCGGTTGGTCTGAGACCGAGGTGAGACGATGGTCTCACGGTCGGCCAACTCCCGCGCTATCCGACTTGGTTGGTCGACTTGTTCCCGCAGCCTTCAACTTGGCCAGTTTGACATCATCTGTTGGTGCTTTTGCCGCTGTCGTGGCGTACGAAAATGAGGAGCGTGGTGCTGCATGAAGAAGACCGTCGCTATCAGATAGAGATACATGTTGGTAAAGTACTGTCGTGCGGATTCTCTTTTCAATGCAGCCAATTGCATTGCGTGCGTTGTGGATATTGGTGCATTGGTGCTTTGTTTTAGTTGCCCGCATGATCATGTGAACAAGCGGTACCGAGAAGTTGAAGTGCTTAGCCAAGATGTATTGTTTTAGTGCTACACATGACCAACCGATGCGTGTCTCTGTTACTGGTGATTGGCGGCTGCAACACGAACGGAGACGATCGCTGCCATTCTGAGATGTATGCACAGCTACGATGCTGCTACTGACAACATGGATAATAAAGTAATTCGAACACAGCAAGCTCACAAGTGTACTCTAATGGCAGCGGTGCCTTATGGACAGTTATACGTTGCTTCATTCGCCCGTACCAATACTTTAAAAATGCGTATTTGTGAGCCTTCCATCGCCTTATAACTTGAACCAGGGCATCTTTACACCTTGTTCTCTTGGAAACGCGATTGTAGTTCCCCAACGTGCCGCGATAGTTACTCCAGCGTGGGAGATCTCTCACTTCAAGCTTCCTCGCCCTGAAAAACGCTGCAGTTAGATTGGCAGCTTCTAACAGTCTCTTGTCCCAGCGCTCCAATGCAGCATCGTCGTACAAACAGAGACTCAGCTCTTCTCCACTTGGATCAATCAGTCGCAGTAGCCTCCCTCCATCGCTGATAACCTTTCCGACCGCCACTTGCGCCAACAGGCTTCGAGGAGCGGACTCTTTTCGCTGGAAAATCCACAAGAATGCATGGTCGACGACGGCGAATACCTTCGTCCAGCAGTATGGCGATCGCACAGGATCGCGCAGCCAGTAAACCCATCCTGTGAGCTGCGATTCTTTTAGCTTTTGTTCTACATGCAGTCCCATGTTAGCAGCCGCAAGCGTACTGGCTGATACATGCGCTTGTGCAGTGATCGCTAATAGTTATAATGACGTCGTTGCATCCGCAACCACGGCAACTATAGGACCATCACTCGCTTGACCATGTTGAACCTAGACCATCACTCATGCAAGTTAAGCTGAAATGGGTACACTTTACTGGTGTTGATGGTATCTCTTTTGTTTTTGTCTTGTGTTGTTCTTGTTTCTTTCGCTATGGTACGACATGACTTTATCAACAACTCGTGCCCTTCTTCTTTCTTGTCGCCCGTGCTGCGTTTCCGTATATATGAGGCAAACGCTATCTCTCCAGCGGGGCTCATGTTTCGCCGGCAAAGTGTGGCAAAAAAAAAAACTATAGTAGTGTCTGCTGTCAGTCTTCCACTAAATGGATCGTGTACTGTGTTCGCCTGCAAAAAATATAGTACGGTAAGTATAGACAATCAAGGGAACAAAACATTCAGGCAACTCCAAACGTACCCGTTGAAGACGAATTTGCTCGTACAGATGCGCTACCACTTCCTCCCTGCATCAACAGGTCGTCCACAGGGGACGAAGCTGCTCCTCCCAAACTCACACTGTTGGCACCATTGTGTTTGTCAGACTGTGCATTCGCTCCACGACCGCGGCTATCTGACGCACCTCGGGATGTACCACTTGGCTGGCTCGAGCCTGCTGACTGCGACTTCGGCTGCTGCTGAGAGCTATTGGAAGCTGCTGCAATCGCCGCGGCAAGTTGTTGCTGTTGGTGTTGCAGGTGCCGCTGGTGAATCTGCTGCTGGAGCTGCTGTTGCTGCTGAAGTTGTGCTTGTTGCTGGTTCTGATTGCTTTGCGCCATCGAGTAGTAAAGTGACTGCTGGGGAATGATCTGGTTGCCGACGAGCTGGTAGCCTGGAATACCCGCGCTAAACGCACCGCCGTGCGGATTCACCGCCTGATACTGCTGCTTGATATTCACTTGTTGCTGGCCACCATGCGCTCGCATTTGCATCTGCGCTTCAAGCTGCACCTGGGCGGCACGAGCCTGAGCATTCGCAATCGCTTGGGCTTGGGCATGAGCCTGAGCTTGTGCTTGAGCCTGCGCGTGAGCTTGGGCTTGAGCTTGTACGGACTGTTGCCGAGACTGCGTCGTTGTCATTTGCTGCATGCTCATGCCCTGGGAAATGTGCGATGGGATTGAAAAAGACCCAGCCAGGTACAAGTTCGGGTCTGCAAACATGGCAGACGCTGCGTTGCTGTTCTGCACCAAAAGAGCAGCAGCCTGCTGGCTTGCTGAAGTCACAGCAGATTGCGCTCTGCTAGTTCCATTGACTGCTGCTGATACTGCAGCCGTCAAGGCTGCCGTCGAAGTAGGAGTGACTGTTCTTGAGGTAGTTGCCGCGGTCGCAGTCGTCGTCGTTCCTGTGGCCACAGAGCTCTCTGACGTTGGCGTGGATTCAGCTGATGTCCTCCGACTAGCAGTTCCACCTCCATTAATCAGCAATGAGGATGTGGCTCCTGCTCGCCTCATGGTCCGAAACTTGTCCTTCAGCTGCACGTTGGATCTGTCATTAAACTGCGGCCCCAGCTCTTTATCTACGAGAATGAGCGACCACACATTTCTTTGGCCGTTGTACTTCTTCACACCTTCCAACAATGCTCGCTCTTCTGTTGCTGAAAAGGGCCGATACTTGCGGTGATTCTTCCTGTTCTCTGTGTACGCTGCAAGTTCAGGTCGAGTCTTGATCAGTGTCCTCCACTTATCCTTCAAGTCTACTCCACTCCGTCCATGAAACAAATGTCCTAAATGGGGATCTCGGAGGATGGAGCTCCACGGACAACTGTCATCTGCGTACCGCTGCACTCCCAAAACGAGCGCAGTGACTTCGTGCGGACAGTATTTCCGTCGCTTTCCCTTAACACGTTCTCCGACATTTTCACAGGCAAATTCTGGCGAGTTGCGCGGAAACGCATAACCCCCTCCCGCTGAGGCTCCTCCTGCTGTAGCTGCAGCATTAGCAGCACTCGCTGCATTTGTGGCGGCTTGCACAGCGGCCGTCACGAGGTTGTTAGCCGTTGCGCTTTGCCCTAACGTTCCGGACGCTGTGCCCAGGGTTTGAGGATATTGGAGAGACTGTTGCTGCTGAAGCTGTGCTTGCTGTTGCAGCATATGCGCCTGTTGGTGGAGCTGGTACTGCTGTTGGTGTTGTTGTTGCTGCTGAAGTTGCTGGAGCTGTAGCTGCTGCATCTCTGCTTCTTCTTTAAGCTGCTGCAGGCGCGACACTGTCTGCTGCTGCGGCGCCTGCGCTGCTGTAGCTGTTGCCGTTTGCTGGCCACTCACGGCGACTGTACTTGCCTTTGCTGGTGCTCGCGGCATGGTGTAGATGGATAGCGGGTCTGAAGCCTGCAACATTAACCGCCCAAGCACAGAGAAGGAGAAAGTTAGTTAGCTGGCCAAAGTTGCATTTTCGGTCTGAAAGACGCGAAAAAAAATCGAGGCATTGAGTGGATAAACCGCAGGAGGGACGCACCTCAAGTCGCTTGTCACTCGCTTGCCCCTTCCCGCGGCGGTTCTGTGTCAGCTCGGGTTGTGGGCGTCTGCTCGAATAATGCCGCTTCAGTCACCTAGACCCTGGTGGTGTCCCCTACTCGTTGGCCACTGGCGGTGATTGCCTTGTGTTCTTGCACAGCTCTGAAGCGTTGAGACACTGGTCTCTTTCACTCTCTCTCTCCCCTCTCGCCGTTTCGCCCACACACACGATCAAGCCAGCCGCCGCTAAATATACCGCGACAAGCCCTGGTCCTGTTGCCGTCCTCGAACCAAATAGGGTTCTGAGGCTACAAGATGTTGCTGTGGTTAACGCTTGTGGTTGCCTTCGGTGTGGAAAACCACTTAATCCCTTGCCTTCTGTGTGCGCAGGTCTACAGATGCACACAGTTGCGCCGTCAGTGGGTGAGAGACACAATTGATTTTTGCTGCTCAGTTGAGCTCCAAGTGTAAAACTTGCTGCTTGTTGCCTTTTGTGCTAGGTACCTCTAGTGTCCCAAGTTGCCTTTGACGTGCGCCTTCTCGCTTTCTCTCTGATGACTTCAAGATTTAAACTGCGGCGGATTGGCGCGCGTGAGCGCTTCTTGTTACTGGTAGGTGTTGAGCAAGGGGGGAGATGCGGCAACAGGAGTGAATGTCAAGTGAGGAAATCTCAATAAAAAAGCTCGTCCCAGCTGGCAGCAATTAGACTGCTGCAATTTCCTGCTTTTACAAGTAGTGAAGCGTACCTGGAAAGCTGTTGCTGGTAGCTGGCGGCGATGGCGTGTTTGAAAGGCTGACTGGTCCGAGTTGCAGCAGGACTGTGTCTTCTGCTAGTTGCCGCTCGAGTTGAGTTGCCGCGCGCTTCGAGCTCACCAGCGGCTGCGTTTGAATATGAAAAAGGGAGAAAAAGCCCCCAACCGCTGTCTCGGCTGTTATGCTCGCAATTAATACAAATCTGAAGTTCAATTGATTATATCATTTCGAAACAGTTGGAGAGAATTGATTGGAGGAGAAAAGGTAGGGAAGGGTGAGGGTCAGGGGAATCACAGCCTCAAAATGCGATCCTGTTAAATCCGATACATGTATCGTTTATTCAATGTCGAAGGAGCGCCGCCAAGATGGGGATCGCGGCGATGACGATGTTACAGGTCGCTCTGCTGCCGCTGGTGGCAGCGGAGGGCGATACAGGAGACTCGAACGTGAGCTTTGCCGAAACAATTGAACATTTGGGCGGGCTACGTGTGCTAGGGGGCGTCGTTGTGCTGCTGGCACTGGCCTACATCGCACTGGTCGAGTGGCTACTGCCGCGTGGCCGTCGGCTGCACCACTTCAAGGGAGGGCAGCGCCAGATAAATTCAGTACACAAGCGTGAGTGAAATATTGCATCGAGGTGGTTCACAGTGTCCAAGCCGAGACCGCAGAGAACACGTGGCTGCGCTACGGATCCCGTCGATAAGGCTCAGCTTACGTGAGCTTGGAACGCATGTTGCCCAGAGATTCTCTTGAAGAGAAATCAGACGGCGTCCCATCCACCAGGATATATTTGTTGGAAGCTGGAGAAACGTCGGATATTGTACAACCTAATGATAACGATACTCGTCCTTCACACGAGCGGAAACTTTATTCGGGTATTCTGTTTGTTTGCAGCACACGGCGGCAGGTTTGTGCCAGATCCTACAGACACGTGGTTGGCTTACTTGACCCAAGTTGCTGTACATGCGGACCACAGGTACGCTTGGATAGAAATGTGATTTTCAACTTACGTGACAAAATTGGAGGTCGATGACTCCTACACGACCAGTCACAATCTACAGGTGTGCACTCCCATTAATGCGCGGCTACCTTCTAGCGTGCCACTTGTCATGAATCGACCAACACTACCGTCAGACTGCTACGACTAGCCTGCGATGTACACTGCACACCGGTAAACGTCTACAACTACTACTGTCGATGTTGATTCAATTGTTGAAGCAAGTTGATTGACAGAAAGGGCAACAACTGAATTACCTCCGATGCATTTCTACCAATCCAGATCACTTTTTGAATTATCATCCAATGGTAGATCGTTGTGACGACCTTTCGGCAAACGAGCCTTTTTTCAGTGGTTATGTACTACATGGTCGTAAATTGACATTTCCAGGTACAGGTACAACAATATACAGTCGTGCACCTCGTTTTCGGCAGGGTGGACCATATACAACGTGCGATGATATACGGTGCTAGAAGAGAGGCGATCAAAGGTAGTACTGATTTTTATATGCTTGATTCAGTACATATTGCATTTCCATCTTAAGACATAATTCCTCAGTGACTCCAACAGTTCCGTATTGTACTCTCGGACATTGTCTCAGCCTCCAGACAGCGACTTCATGGTCGTGTAAATGTCAACCGCGGAGTATGGGAGACCTTAGTAGAACATGTCGAGTTGCATATAGTGAGACCTAGACGAACCTTCTCGCA
>LGSM01000631.1:0-16291 GCA_001314345.1 Phytophthora multivora | reverse complement strand
CCTCCATTTCATTTTCAGTGGTGGGGAGCGATCGATCATAGCGAGAACAGCAGTTCGGGTGAGCAGAACGAATAAGCCAAACTCCGGCGGTAAGACGGTGCGGAAGGTAACGACCAAGACAGTGCGCAAGAACAAGACGACCAAAGCAGCTCCGGCCAAGAAGAAGGCTGCCAAGGTGCAACCCACGTAGACAGCAACAACGAAGGCAGCCAAGGCACCAACCAATAAGACAGCAACGGAAACGAAAGCTAAGGAGGCGCGGGTCAAGAAGTCCGCCGAGGTGATGCAACTGGAGGAGAAGGCGGCCAAGGCGGAGAAGAAGGAGGCTGAGAAGAAGGCGGTCGAGGAGAAGAAGCCGGAGAAGAATTACCACCTACAGCGAACATGTTTTTTCAGCTGGTAACACCACAACCAACCGGATTGAACCGAACAGGAACCAAGTCAAGCTCCCCCTCGGCTAAAGACCCCGTCTGGATGTGACTATCAGTGGGTTACTATCACATCAAGCCACAATTATTAGGCGGTTGCTGTCTTCGATCCGCAAGCATTCAGCAACATCCCGCCAGCCTGGCAATATTTCTGACTCCCTCACACTAGTGACAAAACCCTTAAGCCACGCTTTGTTTGCAAAAGTGCGTACACAACGGGATTTCTTCATGTCAAACTTGGTGGACGTGCAAGAAAATGAATGGAGAAACTGGTGAGTGGGAATTGTGTACGCAAGGTCAAACGTCGACTTCCTGTGGACATGCACCTGTCTATTCTACTTCAGCCATCATCTCCCATGTCAACATTTGATGCATATCGTGGAACGTGTTTATCGGTTTGAGTGACCCCCAGCATCGAGAATTGTTCCGTGTTGGAACATGATAACAATGACGGAGATGGAGACGGATTTTCAAGCTGGTGTCTCGTCGCCCTAGGCCGTTCAAACCTCGATGGGAGTGGCCAACAAGGCATTTCCGCACGGCAGATTGACTCAACCGAAAGCAACACAAGAAGAAACGGAACTCAGCAGCTCTTCGGATGAAGAGACATAGGAAGCAACCCAAGAGAAAACGGACCATGAACAATGCAATGTTACTGCACCACGCACAAAAGTGGGAGGCTCACAGCTCAGCACAAACCGCCGGGCCATCTACGTGAAGAGTCGACGTCGAGAACGCTCAAATATTGTTGTGTTGTCAACTGAGAAGAAATAATACTACGCTAAAGCAGTATAGTACCTCTCAGGGCTCGCAAGTCCAGCGTTTTGCTCTGCATTAAATGGAAAGAAGTTGTTCGCAACGGGATACGGCAGCACGTGGAGGACACTGGTTCGACAACGGACACAACGGCAAGTGAAGATGATGCCACTAACGATTTAAATGTATCGGATACCGCGTCGGATATTGCGCCTACAGAACTCATCGACAGCATGAACTTAGTTTGAGAAATGGAGCAAAGGGACACAGCGTTGGCAAATGTGGCGTGTTGCGGAAGGACGCATGTGGACTGCGAAATTAGCAGGAATGAAGGCGCAACACACAAAGCAACACCTACTGCACCACATGAAGAAAAACAAGCAAATGTGGTCAAGGGGAGGGGGCGCTTGCACCGAGGGGAATGGAGATCTTACTGGTACGAAAATAAAGGCTCCAGACCTTAGTAACCTTGAACATAAAGCTACCGCTTTGACAGCACTGGACATACGTTCTAAAGGTGCCGAGAATGGAAAAGATTTCGAGAAGACCCCGTTCAACAAAAACGTCAAGTAATAATGAAGTCGAACTGCTTCGCATCCCAGCACCAAAGTCTTGGCACAACCAGCAAAAAAACCATGAAGCCGAGTAAGCTAACAAACACGCGAAGAAACAGAAGTTAGTGGCCATTACGCTTCCGAGCAAGAGTGGTCCAGTATTACCGCGAGTGTTGGAGTGGGCTAGACACACCGTGGATCCGTACCACGTAAACGACATCCTTGTAAACTATCCCATCATCATCGGCGACGGCTTCATGGGCTCACGCATTGCCCAGAGTTGCAGTGAACACGTGTTCGCGGATGCCTACAACTACAACTTCGTCATTCCCAATAGTCTTGTGATTAAATTGAAGGCTGTCACGGAGGATGAGAGATGGAAACGTCAAGATTCGCAGTCCTTCAAGCTAGAAGAAGCTGAACAGCCTGAGGTATCTACGAAGGAAATCCTGGTGTTCTTCCCCGGAGATACGCCGCGTTTCACAAAGATCGTGCAAATGATTTTGTTGCTTAGGTGTGTTGCTCAAAACTTGTGTTGCTGATTGTTTGCTGATTGTGATAACCGCTGTGGTGCAGTCAACGGAATGGTGGAGTTCTACAACAGTATTAAGATATTGAATGTGTGGATGGCGGATCGGAAGTGTATAGAGACGTCTAAGTGGGGATGGGGGGGGGGGGCTGCTGCACGCCCAAGCAGTTCGATGAAGAAACTGGCACTGAATCTATCATGCCGCATCTAGTTCCTATGAGGCACCAACAACTGGCTGACGACATTATCGCGATCTTACAGCGCACGTGTTTGAACACGACGTCTCGGCTCCCGTGTGGCGAAGGCACTGTGCTGGTGGACACAATGGTTGGTATGATTGCTCGCGATCGCAGGCTAAGCGATACTTTCATCGACTGTTGCATCCCTTGCATCTGTCAGTCCATAGAGAACTCATTTTCGGCGGTGATAGCAGTCCACCACCGCCTGATACCCCGATCAAATACTGCAACTACCTTGGGTTGCCCGTTCATCTGAGCAACATCCATGTAGGCTTTATCATAGTGGATATGGCGTATCGAATGGATCCCCCAGCCATTAATCCACGGCGTACACGGAAACTATGGAGCCTACATACAACACTGTCGTGGCCGAATTTCCGAAGGGTTGACACAATTCAGGAGGAATATCCAGCGATGGAGGAGGGTGTGTGGCTTACCAGCCACAGTCAACCGGACGGGGCGTCTTGTGGCGTTTGGATACTCGCGCTAGTGTACACGATGCTGAAAAACAGTTTACTCTTTTCAAAGATCTCTGTTTCTAAAGCCGATGGCGCCATTATGCGCTTCCGTATCATTTGGATGATACTTAGTCAACCCGACGATAGTACGTGAGAAAAAAAAAAAGTAGCGAGAGCCGTAGCAAGCACTGATATCGTTGTTAGCAACTATCAAGACGTAAAAAATGTAATGGTGTAGTGGATTTCCTCACAATTCACTCAGTACGTGTTAATTTGCCCGACTAGTGTTGCTTTGTCCAGCTTGTGTTGCTGTAGGTAGTCCCTACTAAAGAGCCACAGCATTGCGCGAGCGCTACGGAGTAGGACATGACGTAGTGTTTGTCGCGCATAATGAATCCGACTAGAGCTGCAATGCGGGCGGTCTCTTCTTTCTTGAGCGAAATCAGACTGACCAGATCATCTTGAGCGCGTAAAGGCTTGATAGCGTACTTCGATAGCTGCTCTAGCTTCATCTCCATCAGTTCAATCTGTTGTAAGCGGGACCGCCGTAATGCACGGCACAGCTTAACCGGATAAGTTCAGCTAGCATCTTGCTCTTCGTGCCCGGTTGATGGTAGCGGTGGAGGCGACAGTACGCCCGCCATCGGCTCCAGCGCTATAATCTTCACTGTCTTGATTGTTGGCTTCTCGGCCCCATTATCTTTTGCATTTACAACAGCTTCTCTCGGTCTAATGAGAACTTCACGGTAGTGGGCAGACAATTTTCGTGGTTCAGGTCATTTATTTTCGATATATTACAGCTAACACGTATTTTATTTTGCTAGTGTTGCTTACTGTGGTTCTTGTTATGGGCCAATGAGCCAGTGCGTTGCGGCAAGGCTGTCGTGTTTTCACAAGCATGTTGTAGTAACGCCGTTCCAACGCCGTCGTCGTTCTCATCGTCACTGAGGCCAAGAAGCGAAGATCGCCCAGCCTTCCGACTGGGTCGGCGAAGCTGAACGCGCTTCTTGAAGTAAGATGGAGTTGCTTGGCCGGCACCGAAGTCGTCATGCCAGCTTTCAAATATTTTGTCGCTGCCTTTATACAGTACATGCACTGTGTGGTACGACTCGTGCCGCACAAGTACATTGCCGTATTTTATAGCTCATCCGTGCACTCCGCCAGGTTGCCCCCTTCCCCTGTTCACGTTTTGTTACGATCGTCAAATACCTCTTGCAGCATATATTTTGTCGGCGCTGACAAAACACTTGATTAAAGTATTGAAAAAATCTGAGCCATTCCTAATTTTTTCTGTCAATGTCGTCACTTACGACGTCCGGAACCAAGGTGTTAAGTAAACCCATTGGCTTGGCCACGTCACGTGAGAAGTCACTGGCGCTTTACCATTTCAGTTCCAGTGGGTGCCTTTCATAACCACCACGAGATTTTTATTCGATTTTTTTTAATGCCGAATCAAGGGACTTTACAAAGCTGATAAAAAAACATAATTAAACAGAGGCACTCGATATCACAACCAAAACTTAGCTAAAAACGAGACTGTGTCTCGCAGCGCATGTCACTATGGGGGTGAATTACTTGATTTTTGTATTTGGATAAAAGGTGACAAGTTCAAGCAGGACAATAATCAAGATGTTTTTTTCTAGATATGAAGATATTTTGACGGGCCTCGGCTCTCACTCTGCAACTTCAAGGCAGTAGTCGCCTGAGGCGCTCTGAAAAAGGCCATGGCCGATCTGGATTCTGTACAAGTGCTGACACTGTACGCGATGTCGAGGAATCGGCAAATGGAGACATAAGTCCTTGACGATCTCCAAAGAATGATAAACGCTGAAGAGCGTCGTCAGGAATGGGCCAGATCAATCCGCACGCGGCATTATATCACGGTTAAGTACGTGAAGGCACCAGGTCAATCTCCTTGGATGGACATGTGGCGTCAGGGAACGGACCTAAACTTCATCCATCTAACAAGCCTTATTAGGTAGGTTACCGTTCGTGTTGTTTCTTCTACGGATCACTCACTTGTTTATCTGCAGAGCCTCTTTTTACCTACTTCTAGAGAGGTTCACGCCATTCTACATCATTGTACGCTACAATCGCACGGATGTCGCCCATCTAGACTTCGCCATCGCCACCAAGTACTCGGTCTACTGATGTGCTTCTACGTAGGCAGTATGCACGGGTCAAACCTGTGTCAACAGTTCAGAGTGCCTCCTGCCACGATGACCAGGGCCCTAAAAACTGTCGAAGCCGCGCTAGCTAGGGCATCGAAAGGCTTCACCCCACCCCTCATCGTTTGGCCGTCGTTGACACGCCAAAAGACCTTTGCTAGGCTAATCTGGACGCGTCAGCCCATGGTAGTATTCACATGGGGATTCATGGACTGTAAGAACTACCGAGTCCAGAAGCCGTCGGACGCGACACTGCAGAACGCGCAGTACAATGGGTGGCTCCACAACACATTCATCATAGGAACGTTGTGCTTCTCATCCGATGGTCTGATTGGGTGGGCGAAGCATAACTGCCCGGGCAGCTGGAACAACGGAGCCATGAGTCTCGCGTTCCGCCGTTGCTTAATGGACCCCGTGCTGAATCCAGACCAGCGTTTCGGAGTCGTGGCGGACAGTGCTTTTCCCTGTAGCAACGAGATGACGGGCCGTATCTTTACGCCTCTGAAAGAGGGTAACCTCAATGCCCTCCTTCCGTCCGTTCGCAAAGGGGCCAAGGCAAAGTCCGCTGCGATCACTTCAATTTGGCAGTCCGCCAAGTGGGGCATGGGCTCCGTTGAAAAAGTATACCACCGATTACTTTTTCCTCTGCATTACAACCGAGATCAACGCCAATTTAGACTCGACAACTTGTTTCGATTGTCTAACTACCGCGTCCGTACCGTGGACATTAGTGAGATCCGCACGGCGTTCGTGCATGGTCCAGAAGATCGGCTGATCATGAACGGTGAATGCGTTATCGATGTAGTAAAATGCATTTAGACTTTTTTTTACTTCTTAGCTATCATAGAAGAAAGCAAAAGCATCATTTGTTTGTGTCTTTACCGGGCTTCCTCCTTTTCAAGCTCAAGCTTCTGTTCCAAACGAAGTCGTTCCTCCTGTTTGCCCTCTTCCCGCTGTTTGCGCTCCAATTCTTCTCGGCTCCGTCGCTCTTCTTTTTACTTAGATTCCCTCTCTTCCTGATGCGCCAGCCTCGCGGAAACAGCAGCAGCCTCTTCACGACGTACCCGATCTCTCTCGAGGCGCTCTTCCTTCTCCACAAGTCTACGCTCTTCTCGTTCTTCGCGGCGTCGCTTCTCTTCTTGCTCGGCTCGTCGATCTGCTTAACTCTGAAAGAAAGTCAACATCTGCATCATGTCTGAACCTGCAGCGTCTCGCGAGGTTGCTATTCCAGAATTCAAGCTTTCCTGTAAAGCGACAAGTCACTTTTTGACTGTCATTCTCTTGGTGCTAGTGAAAGTAGTAGTAGCTGGGGAGTCCGATGGTGATCGCTTGTCGCCCGGTACACTTGAACGTCCCCCCATCTCATCAAAATTGTCTCTCAACACGCGTAGACCATGTCCACCCAACCGAGCGCAGGTAGCGCTGAGACGCCGATACCGGGCCATTTCGTCGGTGTCAGCAGCGGCCTTCGCAGGATTCCTGTCCAAGAGTCTACCGTCAGGCGTAGCTTGGGTAGGGAGCGGGTCTGCCGAACGTCGTCTCGAGCGACTTCCGTTTCGTGCTGAACCTGGGCAGGCTCGTTTGCCCGATTCAAGACCTTCTCCATTAGCGATGTCCTCGCCGACCGCGTGGAGGACGTAATAGCCGGGTTGACTTCTGCTACAGCTTCACTCGTGGATAATGCAGCATCGACTTCGCCGTCGTCCTCTCTTTCAGTAGGCCAACCGTCCAAAACTGACGAGATTCTCGAGGCGCCGGTATCTTGGCGGCCGTCGACCCGATCACACGTGACGTCTGAAGCGTCGCTGCCGGTTCGCCGATCTCGATTTTGGTCTCGCTGTCAGGATATGCGTCTTCAGGGCAATCAAACCCTGACTGTCGCTCTTCCGTTTCGACGTATTGGCGTTGGTCTGCGTCTTCCACTGGAACGTCAGAAGTGCTAGCTTCTGGAATGTATCCTTGTTGTGGGAGGTCAGCTGTATCTTGTGTCGCCCGGTTCTCGTCGTACACTGTCCGAACGTGTCGTACTAGAGCTTGGTCTTCGCCGCCCTCGTCCGGGCCGTCATGGAACAAAGTAGCCCCCGCGAGCAACTCGAATTCGTGGTGGGTCTTGTGCGCCATCGCAATGGGCTTCTTGGACTCTGGGATCTTGCCGTTGACTCCCGATGGCTTTGGTCTGCGGTACAAAGATCTAAAATTCCGGCGGAGAGCTTCGAAGTCTCGTTCACACGAGCCTCTAGGTCATCTGTCGTTGTAGCGAAGAGCAACTTGGTCCCAAGAGTTTCTTCCGAGCGGCAAGATCTCCTCTACGACGGAGCAGAGTAGGATTTTCTCGGAGACTGAAAAGTTCTTGTAGCCGATCCTTCTTCCTCTCTGTGCACGGGCAGTAAGTTACCTTGTGAATACGAGGACGTGATACATAGTGACGTACTCGGCTCATGTCTGCACACCTGCTCTTGGTGTCTCTTGATCTAGGCGAATTCGAAAGTGAGAGAAGAGAGCAAGTCACCCGCTAAAAAACCTACTGGGTTTAGTGAGAGCAACTGCAACTTAAAAAGAACTCACTAGAAGATCGTTATACATGTGTACAATTCGAACGTAGAGCGCTACTGCGAACTCTCACGGAGTTGTCGTTCCTGAGGCCTCCTCATGGATGTCGCGATGCTGGCAGCCCCACCATCTGCACTGGCAAACGAACCACAAACGATTACCGTACCTCTTCACCAGGGAAGACGTCTCGGACTGTGACGGCAGCCACTGTCAGCTCCCGCCCGGTCTGAACCTCGTGGAATTGCGCGGTACGGATACACGCATGATTGAGCATCCGTAACTTGCCACCACAGTCGGCCGCATCCACACCAACGAAATTGTTTCTTGTAGTCCTCGTCTTGATATGCATATGGAAGTCGTCATTAACTGGGCCAATTTTGCATGGCGGCCCGAAGACAGAGATATGGCCCAGATACTGCCCGATAACTTCGCCGGCAGGAATTGCTGCTGTGGCGACGAGACCTCTCACTCCAGTACGTACGTTTCGAGAAATTTGCAGACTGACACTCTCTTGAAGGGTGTTGCCGCACTTGCCAGCGAAGGAGCAATTGAAGACGGTGCAGAAGCGTCCCTCCTTCGCGTTCAAGCAACTTGCTGCCGATCACCTTTCTGTACACTCACACCCGAGACCTCCCCGAACGCCTGTGCTGGCGGCTGGAAACTTGCAGTTGCTGGGATTGTACTGGTCCGAGAGAGGAAGACGATTTCGGTAGGCCACGCTTCAGGGACTCACGCGTCGCGGGCAGGGCGGGGGGCGGGGAGGCGAAATAGCTGCATCCACCACTTCAAATCCAGGAGAGCTGCACTCGGAAGACACCAGCGAAGCCCTTCGGCTTGAGGGCGCGATCGTACTGTTCGATCCGGTGTCGCGATCAGGATCACAGCGTCGGTGTCGCAGCCGCCGGACTCGTAACATTCAGTGAACCAATCATCAACTTTTTGATTACCGACGTAACGGTAGCGGTGAGGCTCACAAGGAATGACACTTGGATGCGGTAAAACCACAGGGCAATTCGTGGCTGCATCACTCGTCGAAAGCGCAGTGGATGGCGCGACCTTGGTTGGGCTTTCGGTAAGAGGCGGAATGATCTCACACCGTTTTGGGCTGGACGTACCATGGCGATGGTCACCATGGCAACTTCGAGCTGGTGTATCCGCGGTAAAACCAGAGGAGCCCTACAGTGCCAAACTGGTGCGGGAGTCGACAGGAACCCCGACAGACAAAGCCGATGACATCGTAAAGGCGCTCATCGGTTGGATTTGGATGGTGGCGGCTTCCAACACGAGCGGGTGGGTGAAAGCACGCCCAGACCGCATCCAATACTTCATACGGAAGACTTCGTGCCATGGGCGACTTGACCTGGATTCCGTAGACGGCGGTGTCGCTGCGGTTGCAGGCTCAGCCGAATGGTCCTCTCTCGCAGCACGACTCAGACTTGGCGACGCAGAGGCCTTCGTTCTAGGCCCGAGTGTGCTCGGCACCGAGGTGTCGTACTCTAACACACGTGCGCGCTGCGCTGATAAGTCTTCTGGCGCTTGTTGCCTTTGGCAGCTCCGGCTTCAGACCCCACCTTTTCTTGGCGTCCTCTGGAAGACGTCCATCTTTTCGAGCCAAGCTGCGACACACACAAAGCAACGCGTTAGACGGAGGTTTGTTGCGCGCCATGGAAAATGACCTTACCGACTCGATCTCCACAATGAATTTGAGACTTGACTGGCGTACGTGCACCTGCGACACAATAACAATGTCAATAGTCAACAGAGGTGTTTCAAAGTATAGGTGTTGAATATGCGTGACATCCTCGCCTGGACTGCTTTGCTGCAACGGGGCTTGTGTGTGAGCCGCCCAATTTGAAAGTGAAGCTACAGACATTCGCGCGCGAACTTCGCGCCTTCCTACCTTTGAAGATCGCTCAACTTCATTTTGAAGAAAATCTCTCATTGAGGGGGGGTTTAGACACATAGCGAGATTAAGTCATTTTTTGATTCGGTTGTGAAATAAGGGTGGAATTAAACAGTGATTAAAATGTTTTTTGGTCGAAGTTTGATCGCATCAAAATTTGAGAAATGAGATTTGTCTGCTTTTTATCACGACGTGTAATTACCGGTTTTATAGACCCTACCTCTCGACCAAAACCACTCTCGTACTGGTTATGGAAGGCACCCACTAGGTGTCAAGAACAAGGAGCATGTGGTGTGTGAGACTTCAGCTGGGGGTATGGTAATAAACGACGTGATCACAACATTCCAACCTGAACGTACCGTTCGGGGGTGGGCAACTCTGGAATGGGAGCGTACCACGGTCTCTACGGTTTCGAGACCTTCTCCAACTACAAGACTGTGGTGTACAAGAGCAGAGTGCTAGATCTGGAACAGCGCTACGCTCCGTACACCCCGGCAAAACGTACGTACTCAGCATCGTCATGTACCCGTTCACTCGACTGCAATTTCAGCGCTTGGCCTCACTGTGATGCTCGCAAATCTTGACATCGTCTTCTTGTGATGCTATTGCTGTGTGTGTGTGTGTGTTTTACGTTGGAATTTGTATCCGAGCTAAAACATTGCTTTGAAACACAACATTGAGTTTTATTTCCACACTACCACTACACGTAGGTTTCCGCTTAGTATTTCAAGCGCGACTTGATGTTTTCTAAGACGCTGCGGAGAAGCCACCCGTCACCATCCGTCAACTTGTCAGTGTCGTCCATGACACAAGCAGGGTAACCTGCAGGCTTGTTCTCGGCGACGTACATCTCCGGCAGCCCGAAGCCGTGACCGATTTCGTGCAACATGACTCTCTGCTGCTCCAAGTTGATCGTATTCAGCAGTTCATTCACCTCGACGCGCTGGCCCCAGTCGCCACCCGTGCCGACCGCATCTTCACCCGGATAAGTCGACGGCCACAACGACATATCGAACGGCGTTCCCTTGCACGCGCTCGTGTCGGCATTGGCGGCCCAGCCCTGATGCTTGTAGCATTCATCAGGGCATTTCGGACTGCCTTCGTTATCTAGAATCCCCTCGTAGATGGTACCAAGTGAGTCGTCCGTCCAATCCATGATGGACTTGTCCTTGACAGCGAAGCCCACCACAGTGACCTCAACCTTTTCAACCGGCCAGCACTCGTATCCTACCAGCCAGCGGTTCCAGAGGTTCATCTGCGACTCGATCATGGCCTGAAACTTGGATGCTACGGCTTTTGTCAATGGTTTGTCGTTGTCCCAGCGCACGCAGTAGTTGAGCTTGCCCTTGTTGTTCACAAGCTGGTCGAAGATGAGGTTCTGGAAGGCGGCAGTGGAGACGTACTTCTTCATAGTGTTCTCCCAGACCCAGTCGATATCGTCACGGGTGACGTCTCCATCATTGGGGTTTCCAACCACGCACTTGGCGTTGCCAGACGTGATCGTACCAAAGGAAGCGTGATCGACTGAAGTCGAGTTGGCTGCTTGAGCGTTGCTGGCAGCCAAAGCCACCACTGCAGTGAGCAGAAGCTGCTTGACGGAGATACGGGGGTTGGAAGTACTTGTCGCCATGGTGGAGAATTAGAGAATGACAAGTGCGAACGAAGATTAAATACCTGGGACTGCCACAACAACTTTTGCCATTCCGCGTTTTCAGCTGCAACTCGTGCTACGGAACTATACGTGGTTGTCCTTTGATGCTCAATTTATTTGCACCGGAGAGATCGATCGCACGATAATTAGTCCGCCAGCTGCCTGGCTTCAAACGTACAAACTCCATTTTTTATGCTGATTCCACAAATCCCTTGCTGGTTGCGGTACGGTAACAACATCACATCATTCTTCAAAAAAAGACAATAATAATGAGAAAATTGTAGACTAGGGACATCGGATACAAATTCCACAGAGATTCTCAATGCAATACACCAAGACTGGGAAATAAATATGATGCAATGTTGCGAAGTGTCGGGTTGAGCTGTGGCACAAGCATTAACCGATGCAGTAGATCCTTTACGGCGGCTTTAAAGGACTTCGTATTGAACCAAAACAACATTGAGAAGTTCCATGGAACATTGACATACCAACCAGCGTGTACACCTGTGATCTACATCAATTCGGCGTCCAAGACAGTATTTCAAGGGAAAGAGGAAGAGCTTGACGGAATGTTTGACGAGATCCTGAGGAAGAGGAGACCGAAGATCCAGCAATTCCAAGGGAAAATAACGTTCTTTTTACTCAGTTTTGTTTTTCTCCAAACAAAGCGTTTTTAAAAGCACATACAACAATATTTTTTCTATAGGTAAAACCACGTCTACGATCATAAAACTAACCACAGCTTAGAAACTGTAGCGGTCCTTGATGTTCTCCAGGATGTTACGCAGCAGCCAGCCATCGCCGTCCGTCAGTGTGTAGCCCTCATCCATCACACACTCAGGGTAACCGCTCGGCTTGTTCTCCGCCACGTACATCTCCGGCAGACCGAAACCGTGCCCCATCTCGTGCAGTAAAACCATCATGTGCTCCTGGTCCATCGACCTCAGCATGTCGTTCACCTCCACACGCTGACCCCAGTCGCCACCCGTACCGACGGCATCTTCACCAGCAGACGTCGACGGCCACAGCGACATATCGAACGCCCCACCCTTGCAGCTGCTCGTGTCAGCACTGGCCGCTTGGCCCTGGTGCTTGTAGCACTCGTCGGGACACTTGGGGCTGCCTTCGGAGTCCAGAATCCCCTCGTAGATGGTACCGAGCGAGTCGTCGCTCCAGTCCAGGATAGACTTGTCCTTCACAGCGTACCCTACGATGTCGATGTCGATGTGGTTGTACGGCCAGCACTCGTAACCGGCGAGCCACTGGTTCCACAGGTTCATTTGCTTCTCGAGCATGGCCTGGAACTTGGACGCCGTGGCCTTGGTCAGAGGCTTGTCGTTGTCCCAGCGCACGCAGTAGCTGAGCTTGCCCTTGTTGGTCACGAGCTGGTCGAAGATGAGGTTCTGGAACTGCGGCACGTACTTCTTCATGGTGTTCTCCCAGACCCAGTCGATATCGTCACGCTTGACGCCACCGGCGTTTGGGTTTCCGACGACGCACTTGGCGTTGCCGGAAGTGACGGTACCGAAGGTGGCGTGGTCAGTCGACGTCGAATTGGCAGCCTGAGCGCTGGTGGCAGCCAAAGCCGCTACTGCCGTGAGCAGAAGTTGCTTGGTCGAGATGCGGGAGTTGGAAGTACTTGTCGACATGGCGGAGAAATTGAGAATGAGGACTGCACCTGTAGTTGTAGTGGAGAGTTGCTCTCAAAGCGAATACGGTGGACGAGCGTTAGCATTTTCCAACGAACTTGGCGAACGCGAACGCGTCCGTTTGTATTCGGATGAACCTGCCCATCTGGAGCTGAGATTTGGCCATCAAGTTGTACATGTATCGAATTTGGTGATGACAATTTGAGGCCATACCTCCCAATCCTCATTTACCATGAACAGTGATGTTGTCGTGAGACCGTCGTGCCTGCAAGGTGTTTTCACGTATAACAACTGGCATAAAGTATCCCTATGGATAGTACAAGTGGTCGAATACACAATGTGCTACATACACGTACTATCATAGTACTGTACAGTAGTAGCCCAATACCTGTATACTTTTAAAAATAGCTAATACACATGCTAGACCTAGTTATTAACACGCTAATTTCTACGTAAATTGTAGTTTTTTTTGCGATATGTATATCTTTTAAGGTTTCCCACGAAGGACGATTCCTCCCTGGAGCGGCACACCTTTTATCGGTCCATGTATTATACCATACATGCATTGACCCTAAGGTTTACCGAGATGAAGTGTGTGGATGTGCAGGCTCGAGTTTTGAACGAACACACAACGGTGTACTAATAATGAAGTATCAACACATCATATTATTTACATGTACATGTATTGTAATACTTCATATTGAACGGCTTTGCAAGCATTGCCGAGCATGCGTGTGGCCTTCATTTCCACAAACCCCAGCTGTATTAGAGCACCCGAACACTTGTGGCCGGTGGCAAGACAAACTTTGGATACCAAAGACATGAAGAAGGCCTCAGTATATGTAGCATTAGAGTCACCTTTTTTTGAAACGACGTATTCTTCTCTTTCATCAATATTGTGCACTATCATTCCCATTGGTGTATTGAACAATTTTCTCTGTTGTTATTTTCCACGTTTTTTCGAGGTAAGTACTGTACACAAAGGACTTTTTGCTTCGCGTAATACTGTTCGTCTTTGGACTGCTTTTCAATTTCCACCACACATGTAGTGAACCGCTGGTTCATAGGAAGTTGGGCTGCTCAATCTATTCACAAGATGACGCACGTATGAGAATTGTCGGTCTTTTGTTTGATGTTCAAGCTTCATATGAACGATTCGTAGAACGAACCCGCACCAAGAAAATTGTAAACGCATTCGATTTCTCAACAGTATTTTGACTCATAAAGCAACGCAAACAGCAATTCACCTTCTACACGAACGGTAAAACCACCTATCTCCTTAGGTAGCATAACCTAAAAGGTGTAGCGGTCCTTGATATGTTCCAGGACACTGCGCAGCAGCCAGCCATCGCCGTCAGTAAGCGTGAGGCTGCTGTCCATGACACAGGCTGGGTACCCGGCAGGTTTGTTCTCGTCGACGTACATCTCCGGCATCCCGAAACCGTGTCCCATCTCGTGAAGTAGCACCATCATCTCCTCACCGTCCATAGTGTTAAGCATGTCATTCACTTCGACACGCTGGCCCCAGTCACCGCCCGTGCCAACGGCGCCATCACCCGGCTTGGTCGACGGCCAAAAGGACATATCAAAGGGTTTCCCCTTGCAACCGCTGGTATCAGAACTGGCAGCCTGACCCTGATGCTTGTAGCATTCGTCAGGGCATTTCGGGCTTCCTTCGGCGTCGACAATGCCTTCGTAAATCGTTCCCAAGGAGTCGTCAGTCCAATCCATGATCGACTTGTCCTTCACTGCGTACGCCACAATGGAGACCTCGATCTTCTCAATAGGCCAACATTCATAGCCGACAAGCCAGCGGTTCCACAGATTGATCTGCTTCTCCAACATGGCCTGGAACTTGGACGCCGTGGCTTTTTCCAACTTCTTATCGTTGTCCCAACGCACACAGTAGCTGAGCTTGCCCTTGTTCGTGATAAGCTGGTCGAAAATGAGGTTCTTGAACTGCGGGATGTACTCCTCCATCGTGTTCTTCCACACCCAGTCGACCATCTCACGGGTGACGTCACCAGCGTTAGGGTCACCCGTGACACACTTTCCATTCGACGTTTGTTTGCCAAATGTGGCATGTTCACCTGTAGCAGTCGAGGTCGAGTTACCGGTCGAAACGTCGGACGAACCTTGGGTCTGGGTCGAGCTTCCTTGGCTCACGTCATCCGATTCGAGAGATCCTTGCGTGGTAGCGGCCGAACTATCTTCAGTTCCACCATTGGAACCGGATTCCGTTGCTGGTGCTTCGTATGAACCGGATTCCGCCGTGGGGGCTCCGAATGAACCGGTTTCCGTTGCTGGCGCATCAGTGGCGGTCTGAGTGGGGATGTCACTCGTTTGGCTACCACCAAACGAAGTCGGCGTGGTTTCTTCGACGAGTTCCAGTGTTGGGGTTTCTACTGGTGCTGAGGCGGGAGTCTTCGGGTAGCATTTGGCGCCTAAAGTAACGGAATCGCTACCCGCAAGCGCCAGAAGCGCAACGGTCAAGACGGAAGTTCTAACTGCCACCATTGCCAAGAAATTCGGAAATGAGAAGGCCAAAGGCTGGCCCTTCGTTTTAATAACTCTTCAAGGGATCGTTCGACGAATTACTACGGGCGTCCTATACCCAAGATACAGTAAAAAGATGTGTTAGCCGTCACAGTTGTATTTTTTCGAACTAAAACAGAGCCCATCGAAAAAATACGTGCTCACTCCTTTACGCTTCAACGAATTAACGGAAATATGCTCAACAATAAGGGCTAAACCGTCAGTCTACGAACAGAAAAACGTATTTTAGTCTCGAATGGCGGCTGGAACTGTGTGAGTCAAGGAGAGCGTCACGCTTGCCGTGATAACTTGGAACTAGTTCGGACAGTCCTGTACACTGTACCTGGAAACTGTATTGTGCATATACCGGTACATTTATAAAGTCCTTTTCTCACGAGCGGACTGCGAAGCAACACGTGCGTGTACTGTACAGAAATGTCGGTCTGTTGCAGAAGTCGCAGTTCATCCCTAATTAGTGACGTTTGATTAACTATTTGTTTGTATGTTTCGTGCCATCGAGGTCAAATTCAAATGGTCCAGTGCCTAAATTTGCTGCCATCAGTCTATTTGCTACAGCTCCGGATTACGATTCGTCACGGATGTCTTGTTTTTCACGAAATTCGTGATCCGCTGGGCTCCAGCCTGGATCACATACCGACAGAACAACGGGATATCCAGAAATCCAGATGGGCGATGATAACATCACGTCTGTCCATGACTACTGGAAGCACTGTACATGTAATTTTCGAAATATTTGCCAGATCCTTTTCGAAATTGAATGGCTTACCAATGTACTTTCGCACAAGATATCGAGTTCATGAACTCATTACATGCAACTACAGTGTGGAGGAGGAGGAGGGGGGGGGGGGGG